>JANHFR010003334.1:77744-88740 GCA_032468015.1 Mimophis mahfalensis
TGCAGTCCCCATCTGTGGTGATCTTGGAGCCCAAGAAAATAAAATCTGTCACTACCTCCATTTCTTCCCCATCTATTGGCCAGGAATTGAGAGGGCCAGATGCCATGATCTTAGTTTTCTTAATGTTGAGTTTCAGACCAACTTCTGAACTCTCCTTCACCCGCATCAAGAGGCACTTTAGTTCCTCTTCACTTTCTGCCATCAATAAATTATTATGCCCACAGTTTATTTCAAAAATAACATGCTTTCAATACTTCATATTGGGATCTATGCAAATTCATGAGGATCCACATAGATCTGATCCTCACATTGTAATGGTATCCTTCCCAATCATGTTTATAGTTTTATCTATGGCCAGAAATGTGATCAGTGATTTGTTTGTGGTTTTAGGTGGATCTCTAATTCAGAGACAGAGAAAAGAAAAGAGAAGGAAGTTCCTGCCTTCGCTTACTTATTCATCTGCACCTGACCTAAGACAAGAGAAAGAGATATTAAGGGATCCATTCTCCCTTATTTCTGTAGGCCTGTACTGAGGGGAAAATAAGACAAGACTGATAGTTGCAATATTTAGTCTCTTTTTACCCATCCTATAAAATAAGAAAGAAAAGCAGGGCTCAAACTTCTTCTGAAGCCATTATTTGTTTTAATCTTGGTTAGCTGAACAAGTCATAAACTGGTGTTCACAATTCATGCTTAGCTGAAACCAAGCAGACGACTTACATTTTATTCTGGTCTATAAATCCAATTATTTTCTCTTTTGGCAGATTAGAATTAACCACACTTCTCAGTACTTCTCCAACTAGAGATGAATGCAGTAGAGGCCAATCTGCTCCTGAGAATTAAACAAAAACTGATGCTGAACCCCGTCTAAACTGCCACTCTGTTCACAAGAAGAAGCAGCCAAGATTCTTTCTTGTGGCTAAGAAATATTTGGAATGGAGAGGTTGTGACTGATGACGTGAGCATGTTATTAGTGTCAAAGGATAATTTTTAATTCCATGTTTTGACATGGGATAATGGGAAAACGGATGTTTTAAGTCTCAGAAATGTGCAAGGCATATGTTCCCTTTATTTACATGAATGCCATATAAAGTAAATAATGTCGTCGTTCAGTTTTGGTAACAATACATTTTAATGATATTCTGGGCAAGAATAAATTGGGTATCTGGCCATCTTCTCAAGGATCACTTTTTTGGGGGGTTGTTTGTTTTTGTTTCCTTTTGTTTTGTTTTGTTTCAAAGAAACAGCAGGTATTGGAATGATACAGTAATGTCAATGTAATTGACAGAGCCAGTACTTTCCTCAAAGATCAGTGGTGTTTACATAAAAAAGGTGTGTTAAGTTTCCCAGAGGTTTAATACATAAAGTGTGTATATGTTGGTTTGGGGTTGTTGTTTTTTAATTTACAAGGGTGTCATGAATTATCTTGTTAGATTGTGTTATGGTACATTAAGATTTAATTTTAACACTGGACAACTGTTACCTTTTGGGTCATCATTTCAGAGATATTTCTTTACCAGATTCCTCAGTGCTTTCAACAATAGCAGAGGCTGCTAATGTACGGCGGGGGGAGGGGGGGGTCTAAAAGGGAGGGAAATATTCAAAGACATATTTGTCTTGAAAATAGCCTGTGTTGAACTGTATAGCAGTCAAACATCAAGAGTTGAGCACAGGAAACTACCTGTTTTATGACATTTGGTATCATAAAATGCTGTGTAATAATTTTTATGCAATAGAATGTTTTATAAAATTTGCCAAATTTCAATTCCACTGGAGTCATGGGTTTCAGATGTATTCTATGTGTTAACCCAGGGCTGTCAAACTCATGGCCCACAGCCTGGGTGCGTCATGCACTGGCCACGCCCATGCCCGGTTTAGCAACTGGAAAAGTTGCAATACATCACAGAACACTGTGACAACACAAGTTTGATACCCATTTGACATACTTCAGTTGAAAAAATTCTGCCCTATAATGCACCATTTTGTCCAGGTTAAGGTTAAGACATGAGAGATTTATTAGCATGTAGATATATTTTAAAATATAAAAATATGTTATTTATATGTTATTTATTTTTTCATAAATAAATATTTTGCATTGTTTTTGTTGTATGTGTTGAGTCCAGTTTTATTCCTGTTGATTATATGCACAAATTCATGTTGTTTTCTTGTCAAAGGACAAAAATTATTTGCTGCTGTCTTCTGGAAGATTCTTTTTGTTTACTTCACAGTCTACACGTATAGCTTTGAGAAAACAATCTGTCTCACGCATGCATGGTATAAGTTATTTATTTAGTTTACAGTTCTTACAATCCACTCAATCAAAAAGTGGGGTTAAAATATGTTAAACTATAAAAACAACAATAGCAACAAATTATAATAATAATCCAGGTACTGGTAGTATTAAATTAGTTATTCCAATCAGCCTTCTGTCAAAATGGACTCCAATAAACCTATCTAAAATTGAAGATCCTGTGAAATAAAATGATCTTTAAAGTTATAAAAGCCATGGAGGAGTCAGCTTCAAATGTGTAAACTAGGCTGACATAGACAATTGCTGCTATAAGTTAAAAGTTAACTGGATGCAGGACAAACACACCTGAATGTCAAAAGATGCCTTTAGAAACAGATAATAAGGAGATAAGTTGTTAAGAGCCAAAAGACATGGAAAAAAACCATCAAAAGTTAACAAAGGAAGCTGGGTACAAAGTCCAAGGAAACCTTAATGTTACTGACAGTTGCCAAATTTACAAATCACTAAAACATGGAAGTAGGGATAAAAAGGAGCATCCCAGTTCTTTGAGAAGTTCTGAATATGGAATTGGTGGCTCCTATTCCTCTGGTTAGTGCCTGGCCAGCCTAGTTGTTTAGCATTTGGGTAAGTGGGGTGTGAACAAGAAAAAGTGAATGTGGCAATGATTGTATACAGTACTTGAAATCAACAAAGCTTTGCTATAGCTTTAAATTCAGAGAGTTTCTGTATATTCCTATAACATTGATTGCCTCAATGTTTTGTTGAAAGTGGTTTGTGAGAATTACCTATTATTTTCACTGATCTGCACACCTTGATAAAGTAGATGATTGGAAAAATTGATTTATAAGTGGAGTATTATAACAGATTCAGAGAGGACCTGTTCAGGAAAGAACAACAGAGTAGTATTAGTGACTGCTTTGCTGCCTTGCCCTTTGTTTCTACCACAAAAACTATAATTATGTTCTGGGATGAGCATTTCTTTTTTAAAGGAGAAATGTATCGATTCCAGTCATCAAAAGAATGTTATGGATGTGTGTCTATGGAGATAAATAATGGATAATGGAGGCACGAGGGAAATGGAACTACGGCAAATATTTCATTAATTTAAAAAAAAAAACGTGTTGAAAGGTTCTGTTGAAGACACAGCTATCTGTGTGAGGGATGCTAAAAAGTGCCTCCTGATGTTGAAAGATAAAATCTGACCTTTTTATATGTGCATCACAATATGTATGTGAAGTATGTAAGTATGTGAACTATGTATAATAAAGAGATCACATTCTGACACAAAGCATGTTAACTCATTTTGATGAAATCTTAGTTTGCTTCAGACACTGGTGGTTGAACACTGCTATGTTCTGGTGAAGAATGATTTTCTAAGGACCAACCTGATTTTTATGGAAAGAAGAGCAATTGATCTATGACAATCAAACTTAAGTCATCTCTTAGATTAATTAAATAAAACTAAGCTTTAGCATATTCAGTGGCAATTATGGAAAATGATGGTTAAGAGGACAGAAGCAGAATACATTCTGATTACTGACTGTCTAAGAAGCTTTCAGTAAATTGATTGATTTTTATTACACATAGAAGATAAAAATGTGTACTATAGAGATATTGAAGTGCAGAAATTGCTGTCAAGTATTTCCATTTTAAAATTGGTTTCTGAAACCTCTGTAAAGAAGATTGTAACTTCTTAACTGTTGAACCCTAGCAAACTAGTTTTATGAATTATCATACTATGTAAATCTAGCCGATTGTAATTTATTCCACAACTATGATTAAACTAATTGTATTGGGCACATAAGGGTCCATAGAGAATAGTGGGTTTGCTTAATGATCACACTGCATTTGCTTAATGACCTGCTGCAAAAAAAAAATGGTGACACTTTTTATAAACAGCATGACCTACAACTGTAATTGCCATGCTCAATTGCAGTTGTACATTGAGAACTACCTGTATATGGTAGGGTCAGGTTACTGAGCATTAAAGAAAGTAAGAGAAATTAGACTAAAAGAGTCTTCAGGAAGAGAAAACATAAGTCATCTATGCGAATGTATTAGAAGACAGGTTAAGCATTCAATCAAGAATAAGTGGAAAACGGATGTAAATAAAAAGGATTTGGAAACTTCTTGGAATAGAATGAAAACAATTCTATTATAAAAGATTCAATTCCTTTAATCATGCAATTTCCTTCTGTCCTGAAGCCAGGGAAGACTTCTGTCATCCTAAATCTGTTCTCCCTCCAGCATGACCACTATCACACAGTAGGACTGGATAATGCTATACTGTTCTTTGTATAGCTGTACTCTATGGGTAGTTTGGAGTGATTGGAGGCTTCATCTGGGTGAAATTTGAATGTCACCAACAACAGGAGAGGCCATTATCAACTTTTATATGGACATGTTGCCTTTTTGAGTTCCGTCTTACATTTGCCTAAAGCTGAAATGCAAATTTATAGAGACCAGTTATTCTGTTCCTGTTTTGAGATTGGGATTAATTACTGAACAATGCATTTCATTTCCTTTTGATCAGGTGCACATGTTAAGAGATAAAAATATTGCAAAATAAATTAATATAAAACTGCATCTAAATATATCACAGGCATAGGGATTCATTTCTTAATTCATTAGCTTTAGCTTTATATGGTCACCCAATTTGCTAGTAGGACTTAAGTGGTTAACATTGAATAAAACAAAAAGATTTTGCCCAATAGAAAATACTAAATATATTTACTTAGCTAAATAAAATTCCACCTGGTGTGAATTTCAGTCATTAAGCATCCAAAAGTAATGCAGTCAGGATTAAAGATGGAATAACACAGACAGATCCTCATATACATATTAATTGCTGCAATCCCAAAGCTACTTTCAGCAGTAACATTCAAAGAATGACAACCTGTTGTTGGTACCAATGTTTTGTTTGGCACCAAAAAAATCATCAGAATATATGCCAAAGGTAGAGGAAGTTTCCAAAACCATTTTACCGCCATGGAAATGACTCAGCTGCAATTAGGTTTCTTCAGAAAGTTGATTTGCGCTACCATCTGTTGGAAAATTGTTGACTCAGCCTTCCATCCTTCCGAGGTGGGTAAAATGAGGACCCAGATTATTGGGGGCAATGTGCTGACTTTGTAAACTGCTTAGAGAGAGTTAAAGGCCCTGATAAGCAGTATATAAAATTTATATATTAAAATTAAATTTATTATATTATAAATCAAATGCTATTGCTATTGCTAAAAATCCTATGGGAACTTTCCTATTTAGTTTGCACCCAGAACACTCCCAGCCAATCTTGTTACCCAGAAGAGAGCAAGCACACATAATCTTCAGCGCAGCTAGCAAAAATTAAAAGTTTTTTGATTAAATGGACACAAGGATCAAAAACAGTTATTTGGTAGATTGGATCAAACTGGCCTGCCAAAACAAAGATAAAAAAAAAGACATAAAAGGCCAAAGACTAAAAGGTCTGAGGTCTTAATACTGGTATCCTTGATCAATGTTATCTATATATCAGTAAAACAAAAGGCACAGAGCTTTTAGACCTGTGTAAATGGCATGGAGAATCCCCAAGGGAGAAGCTTTTAATTATTCCAGCCTCAACCCTTTTATATACATAAAAACAGCAACATAAAAATGGAATATGGGACACTAGGTGATCTCTCCTCTATTCTCTACCATGAAAGAGAGAATTTGGTGAACCAGGGCATCATTTCCAATATTATGTTATGCTTATCATACCTGTCAAGTCTCCCATATTGGCTGGGAAACTCCTGTTTTTTCCTCCCTTTTTTTGGCCCTGTCCCATATTTTTTAAAAAATTTCCTGTATTTTCTCTGACTCCAGGCACTCCCATGCACGCACTCACGTGCTGGGAGGAAGGCGAGAAAATCCCCCCCCCCTTGGCTCCCCTTCTTCCCAGTGCGCTCCGATCACCTGGGCTTCAGCAATCCTCCCACACATGCGTGGGGGGGCACATGTGCGCATGGGGCGGGGCATATACACGCAGGGGGGTCAGGGCACGCCCTTCCCATATTTTAACATTTGCAACTGACAGGTATGCTCCACAAGAGAGCTCAAACTACTCATGTTAATACTGGCTACAGAAACAGAATCTTGGCAGTTGGATTTTGTTTCAATTCCCACCTCCCTCTTACATTCATGTAAATTAGGGATGTGTCTGTCTGAGTCTTTTGTACATGTCCTCTTGTTTTGCACCTTTGTCTTATTATTTTGATAATGGATCAGGCCTACCACTGTAGGATGATCTTGCTTATCTTTAGTTCACGTTATTTTCATTTGGGAGGTGCCCAGAGGGGATGTGAAGACACAACAGACGAATAAGCCTCGAGAAGCTCAGGCAGTGTCCCAGAATCATACTTTCCCCATGTCTGAATATCTGGCATTATGCTTTGGAAATGGCAAGAAATCCCTGACTTGCATACTCATGCACCAGGCTAATACCATTGAAATGTCACAGTTCCAATTTGAAAAAAATATTGTAGGAGGAATAAGCAGTTCTAGATTGTCTGCATCATCTCAATAAAATTGTCTGCATCATCTCAATAAAAAGGCATTTTCTTATCTAATAATAATAATGATGATGATGATGATGATGATACTGCCTTTCTGCCATCAAACAGGCAGTTAGGCTGCTGTGGATAGCCTGGACAGCTATCCAGTGTGGTTCCTACTATTATGGGATTACCATCTTTGGATCAGTAGTGGTTTAGCCATCACTTTTATTGATATAAAAGCCTGCAAATGATACTTACTTTGTATTAGATATATAGGGAACAATTTTATAATATGAGTTTTTAAAAGAAATGGTGTAATATTTCACATAATAATGTTTAGAATTGGATTTTTAAGAGATGTTTTAAAAAATACAACAATTAATTTTTGAATTAAAGTGATAAAAATCTATGCTGATGAGTGTGAAGCCCAACCGGCTCTGTTTGCAAAAGAAATATGTAAACGAAAAAAATAATTAAAAAATTGGGGGGGGAAAAGTAGTGGCTTAGCCACCATGAACCAACCCAGGTACCTATCATCACTAATGATGAGAAGAAATCAACAAAATTCCACACCAGATCGGTCATTGCCCAGGTCAACAAGAATGCTATGGTTCCTGGACATCTGTCAAAAAAAGGGCCACCGGGCTCAGTTGTTACTGCTAGGGAATCAGGGCGTGCAACTGCAAAGTGACTGGAACAAAAGCGCAATACCAGGAGATGCCAGAGTTGAAGAAAAAGAACTGGAAAAAATCACAAAATACAATACTGCGACCTGACCATCGAAACTACGCAATTGTGGATGAAACATGTAACAGTGATACACATTGTCATTGGGGCACTCAGTACCATGCCCAAGAATTTTATAAAATAGATCAAGAAATTGCAGCTTCCTGCAATACCACCAGCGGAACTGCAAAAAGTACACTACTTGGAACGTCATATATTTTAAAAAGATACTTAGTTGATACCTAGGATGCTGGCAGCAACCTGTATCAACCATTAGCAGCAGTTACTGGCATTTGTGATGCATTTTTGAATGTTCAGTTGACTGAGTTTCATGTTTAATGGATAAAGTAAATAATAATAAAATAATAATAAAATAACAACAGCAACGATGATGATGATGATGATGATGATGATGATGATGATGATGATGATGATTATTATTATTATTATTATATACTTGGTTGATACCTAGGATGCTGGCAGCAACCTGTATCAATCATCAGTGCCAGACAGTGGTATTTGTGATGTATTTTTAAATGTTATTGACTGAGCTTCATGTTTAATGAATAAAAGAGATAATCCTCATCTTCATCATCCTTTGGTATTTGCCACCAGCATTCCACCATGTATCCACTGACTTGGAAATAAGCCCCGTTAATTTCAGCAGGTGAAGTTCTGAGAAAGGGAAAGAGGGGTGTTTGTGTCATATTTGTCCAAAGAAGTTTTCCTACTGTACTGATAAAACTTTTACTTCAAAGAAATCACTTTCTGTTATCCATATTAAGAACTCATGGACTCAACAGAGAAAATGAATGTGTATTATAGATTAAACATTAATGTTAAGGTTGCTTGCTTGTTTTAACTGGTTATTTGCTATTTTTTGGCTTAGAAAGAACACCAAAAATGGCTTATAGTTCTATATGGAAGTGAAAAATACTAATACGGGGGGAGGGGGGGGGAAATAAGGATAAAATATAAATAATGACAGATTTAGATAGTGTGCACTTTCTATTGATGAGGAAGATTATAGCATTACTAATTTAAAATAGTTACACTTTTAATTTCAAATCTCATGATTCGGTTGTATTTTAATATATGTGAAGAAACATTACTTATATTAATGCTCCAATGTCCTTGGTATTTAAAAAGTTTCTTTGCCTTATATTTAACTTTTTGATAGACATATTCAGTGTATTCAGTAATATTGCTCAAATTTGGGTGACATCCTGATTAACGAAGCTGCTTCATTGTGAATTACTGGTAGCTTCTCAGTATTTGCTACAGCTGACTGTGAAATGTATTACTGTTAGAGCAAGCTACATATTTGAAGAAGATGGTATTCATATTATTTCTGGTGTCTAGAGGCAATGCAAAGAGGTGGATTAGAGAAATAAGATCATGATTCAACAAAACAATTATATAGTATTATGAGATTGTGGTAAGCAGCTACATCTCCTGTCCTACCACTTTTCAAATCCTCGCTTATCTGTCTGGATCCTGTTCAGCTATTACTAACTGCTGGACAGGATGAATTTAATAATTTAATTCATTCAGCCTTATTGAGAGGTTGACACTTTCATTGAGCTATGAAAAACTGTCAAAGAGTCTCAAAAGTATTTCTGAAATGTACTGTAATTGTAAACGTACTTTTTATCCTCTCCGGTGGACTTGATGACAAAGTAAAAAAAATATTGGATTCAGGTTTTTATCTTAATTCACAAGATTCTTAAAACAAATATACAATTGAAACCAGTTTTTCTTTTAAGACTTTTGGATAAAGAACTTAAAAGGAAATTTGGAACCTTGTTATATATGTTGACAATGATGAGAATCTTATATGCACAAAAATAGAAAGATACATCAGTTCCCACAATGGAAGAAGGGATGGTAAGGGTGGTGAAATTGGCAGAGATGGTGGAGTTGACTTTTTTTCATAAAAGAGAAGTTACCCAGTTTGGTTTTTGGTTAGAAACCACTTCTGGAGTTCAGGCTCAAAACAGAGGGGAAAAAGTTGATTTTAGGTTTTGATGATTAGATTAACATTGATATTATAGAAATGATTTGTATCTACCAAAAATGAAAAGCAAAAAGTTGAGTCTGTAACTTTTTTTGTATTCTACTGCACTGAAAAAAGTCTGAAGTCACTATTTTTTTCTTTTTCTTTTATTTTCCTTGCATTCTTTCCGTCTTCTTCCTTTTCTTTCTTTCCTGAAATTTGTTTCTTTTTGTATGTTGTATTATAATAAAAACTTGATAGAAAAGGGGGAAAAAAAGAAATATGGGCATCTTTTTCTCTAACCAACAGATGTGAGTATGAATGCTCAACTGTTTACTAATTGTTGGGTTTCCAGTGCAAATTATTCCTACACCTCTCTGTTTATATAAGTGCAGTGAAGATGGTAACAGAAGAGATTGACTTTTGTTGATTTTTCCCCCCAGGAAAATGGAATAAAAAAGAAGCAAGAAGAAAAAAGACATAAACTAAGCAGAAAATAGATTTGCAACCATCCTAAGTAAATAATGTACACATTGTCAGAATGAAGTTGTTCTAATTAGGATTAAAGAAGGGGCCACCCTGGCACCTGCTGGCTGGACACTATAAAGGATGACACTGGGATGATCATGGCATATAAAAAGGAGGTGGTGTCAGACAGAAGGGCATGGAGAGCACGGAGCCATAGAATGGCTGAAGGTCAGATACGACTGAATGGCTGACAATGACAATGAATTCTAATATTTAAATATCTGGTGTCATTTTAAAACTAGAGATCATTATTAAATTTAAGTGAATGTGCAAGCATTAACAACAATAAATGCCATAGTATAAAAAAAGAAGTTGAAGTGAAAAATCACCTTCTCATCTAATGAATAAGAAATCTATTTTTACTTAACAAATAATCCATGACTAGGATAAACTCACATTTCAGATGTAGTACAAGCCTGCCAGTAGAATTATAGTCCCCCAAAATCATTCCCATGTTGAATTAAATCCTGTGTCAAATTTATTTCTAAATATAAGATTATTTTAGATATTGAGGCAAAACCACACAACTTAATTTGTCACCTCATGTTCCGACTACTGCAATGCTCTCTACATGGGGCTGCCCCTGAAGAGCATTCAGAGACTGCAGCTGGTACAGAGCACGGTCGCATGGGTTGTTATGGGGGTACCTCGGTACTCCCATGTCACACCACTCCTGGGCAACCTGCATTGGCTTCCGGTTGCTTTCCTGGTGCAATTCAGGGTGTTGGTAATAACTTTTAAAGCCCTACATGGCTTAGGCCAAGGGTATTTGTGAAACCACCTACTGCCACCGACAGCCTCCCATCGCCCGGTACGCTCCCACAAGGTTGAACTCCTCAGGGTGCCATCGGCCAGGCAATGTCAGCCAGCGACCCTCAGGCCTTCTCTGTGGGAGTGCCTACTCTTTGGAATGACCTTCCCCCAGAGTTGCAGATTATTCCTGACCTTCGTTCCTTCCACCGTGCTCTGAAGACATGGCTT
>JANHFR010003335.1:69826-82164 GCA_032468015.1 Mimophis mahfalensis
GTTGATATTACCCAAAAGGAAAAAAAAATTTGCTATAATTCCAGATGAGAGACAGGCAGGCAGGCAGGGAGGGAAGCAGTAGAGCTGAATTTCTGGCAAAATAAGAAAATGGGTGGTGTCAGGACAATGGATCAGAACTAAATTTGAAACATTTACATTTAAGTGCCATTACTTAAACCACAGCTCTTCTCATATATTGAAGGGTTCATTTTTTTCACTATGTTATATTTTAAAAATTATATTGGATTCATTTTTTTCACTTGTTGCTGTTAGTTACAAAGTCATGTCTGACCCATTGCGACCCCATGAACAATGTTCCTCCAGACCTTCCTGTCCTCCACCATCCCCCAGAGTCCATTTAAGCTCGCACTGACTGCTTCAGTAACTCCATCCAGCCACCTCATTCTCTGTTGTCCCTTTTTTCTTTTGCCCTCAATCATTTCTAGCTTTAGGCTCTTCTCCAGAGAGTCCTTCCTTCTCATTGGGCAGCCAACATATTTGAGTTTCATCTTCAGGATCTGGCCTTCTAAAGAGCAGTCTGGGTTGATCTCCTCTAGGACCAACTGGTTTGATTGCCTTGCAATCCAAGGGTCTCTCAGGAGTCTTCTCCAACACCATAGTTCAAAGGCCTCAATACTTTGGCACTCAGCCTTCCTTATGTTCCAACTTTCAGAGCCATACGTTGCAACTGGGAAAACCACTTTTTCCCTACATTAGATTAAAAAATTAAAATTTAGTAAAAAAAGCTACAGAGACACTTAACTACTACACTTAAGGTTTTTGAGACTGCCATATAATTCTAGCTTTCTCTAATGTAGGCATTCAATCTGTCTGTGAAGTAGATGTGTGAATGAGGACAATAGCAGTATGAGACTACTAAATTAGGGTTCTGCACAAATCTACTTTATCTTTATTATAGTTATTAAAATGTTTACACAGTGTTCCAATATTTGAACTGAGAAAAAATAATAAGAAAAAAACAATGTAGTGCAAATTTTGGTATTAATAACTATTTCCACCTTTATATGTAAGAAGAAATACATAAAATATCTAATTAATATTTTTGTTTTTCCTCACATTTCCTCTAGTTTTATTTGGTGGGTGATAGGCATGCCCAACTTTAAGATATATATGATTTGGAATCTTGGAAAAAATAAAAAGTTTTAAAATCTAAATATTGTCATATACAATATGTTATAAAAGATTTGCCATATAACAACCTTTTCTTTCTAGTAGTGGCAACTACTTTTAAGAAGATTCAGATGTTTACCTGAAAAGTGTAGGAATTGCATGGGAACTGAGGCGATCTATATACTAACAATTTAATTCTATTCAAGATTAGAACAATATAATTAATTTATAAAAATGTTTTAAACCATGCCACACCTCTCAGAAATTCTGTTAGAACATGGAGTTCAGTGCAACAAAATAGGTGTAAAATTCCGATTTCTATTGCAACTCAGAAATCAGAGATATTGACATTCAATTGCTATTGTATGCCAAACTGTTACCTAATCAAATGCAGCTTGCTTATATTCAATGTTGTCAATTAACAAATTCGCCAGTTTGTCAGCTGTCTAATGCTATATCTCAACTGATGTCAAAAATGGACTGTGTCAGTATGATGCTCGGTCAGACACCTATCAACAAATGTTCATTTGCATATGCTAGATAATGGTAATTAATACAGGTCAGCTGTCAAATGTTGCTAGCTTTGTTCCAGTTATGACCAGTGTTGCATATCAACTGTCAGAGAGCATCAAACATTTTTTTTGCAAACTCTTCTGATATCAAATTCCAATTCTGAATACAAAATATGACTAAAATGTTATCTCTAGAGAATACTTAATCATTCCTATTTCCAGTTGGGAATTGGAGTATGTTTGCCTCTCTTCTAAAGGTTTCTTAAAGCCTCTTAAAGGTCACAGACTCCATATCACCTCTCTTCCAATATTATCTGAGTATGCAGTATGTATTATTTATTTAACAGAGGGATCTTATCCTTCTTCAAGGGATATCAAGTAGGCCTGTCTGATGTTTTTAAAAAAAACTATGAGCTAGATTGACCCAGTAATATTGACTGCCCCAAAGCTAGACAGTTAATTCTATATTCATGCACGCATTTGAATCCAAGCCGCCTCCCCAATTTTCAATATATTATGTTCCCCCTCTGTTTATTATGAAGAATAGCAGAAATATGCTGTAACTTTTGCTTTTGTCAAGGTTTAACAAAATATGTAAACAACCTAATTCCTGAAGATTATATTTTAAAACCCCAGCTCTCAGAACCATTTTTCAGAAATTGCTTAGAATTTAGGTTTCAACTTGCTGCAAAGTTAAATAGCAAATTAACCCAACCTCAAAGCTCTTAATAGCACATTTAGTACACTGTGGCTAGAAAGATTTAGGACATTAATGCAAGGTCATGTTCATTAGAGAACAACATGATTATTTCCCCAAGAAGAGCAGGCATGTAATCACTCCTTATGCATCTTTTACACAGAGTTAAGATTGCTTGGCATCATTCAAAGTAGTATTTAATAGAAGAAACTCTTCCTCTTGAGGCTGTGGAAGCAATGCATTTAGCACCAAAAAGAGAAAGAAAAAGGTGCGGATAGTAGGTATTGGCAAAGTTGTTTCCATACCAGTTTGTTTATTGGAAAATATGAAGTCCATTGTTAGCAAATCTTAATTAATATTTATTTATACCCGGATTTGCCAATACGGACAGGGATATACAAGGGGGTGCTGAGAAGTTCCTGGCTTTGCCAAGAAAGAAGAGAGCCAGAGTTATAAATTAACACATTTATTCAACATATTCCCCCCTGAGACTGATGCACTTGGTACAGCGTAGTTTCAGCTTTTCTAGACTGTTCACGTAAAAGTCCTTTCGTTGGGCCTCAACCCAGCTTCCAGCAGCATCTTTGACGTCAGAAATGTCCTCCAAATGTTGCCCCTTCGGGTGTTTCTTCAAATTTGGGAACAGTTAATAGTCCCAAGGGGTCAGATCAGGTGAGTAGGGAGGATGATGGACCAATTGGAAACCCAGGGTGTTCAGTTTGGCAGACACAACATTGGACATGTGTGCAGGTGCATTGCTCTGCAAAAAAGGATCCCTTTGGTCAAATTTCCATGGCGTTTCATCTTAATTGCCTCCTTCAACTGGACCAGGAGGTTAGCACAATACTGTCTGGTGATACTAGAGTCCTGAGATAGGTAATCCACCAACAGAATACAGTCTTTCTTCCAGAAAATGGACACCATAACCTTTTTAGCCAATATCTGGGTTTGAAACTTCTTTGGCCATGGGGACCCACTGTGGTGCCATTCCTTTGACTGTTCCTTGATTTCAGGATCATAGATGTGGAGCCAGGTTTCATCCTCAGTCACTAACCTAGCTAAAGAGTCCTGTGCAGCTTCAAAATGGGCCAAAACAACTTTGGATGTTTCAACTTGTTCCTTCTTTTGATCACTGTTCAAACATTTCAGCACCCACTTTGCTGAAAGCTTGCACATGTCTAGGAGAGTGTTGATAACAAATCCAATATGCTCCCATGAGATGTCAAATATCTGGGCTATCTTTCTTGTGGATATTCACTGGTCCTCAATAATCAGCTCATGGACAGCATCGCAGGTTGCTGGGTCAGTTGAGGTTGTGGGGTGCCACATCTTCATCTTCAACGGTGAAATGCCCAGTCTTGAAATGAGATATCCAGGTTTTGGCAGTGTTGTAGGAAGGACACTTCTCCTCCAGTGTTTGTAACATCTCAGTGTGAATGTTCTTTGCTGACTTTCCTTGGAGAAACAAAAACTTCATGACAGCCTGTAACTCCAACAACATGAAACTTGCTTGTGCCTCTGCCATCACAGTTTCTCACTAAAAGAAAAAACAGTTTTAAGAATTGAAAAGACCTGATATGTGCACAGTTACATACTAAGATATTAGACTGTCATATGCCCCCACACTCATTTTTCTATTTCAACTGAAAGGGGGCAAAGCCAGGAACTTCTCAGCTTTTCCTCGTATGCAACAGAATGGGGGATACTTCTAACTAAAGCTTCACTAAATTATGCCTGTCTAGAAAATAATCCTCTTCTTATTTATTTATTTTATGCAGTTTATTTTATGCAATCCAAATTAACTCAGGTGGTCTTAAAATATAAAAAAGGAATTGCATCAAATAGAATAGGAAGAAGCCTATTAAAAGTAAAACAAGATGGCAAATCCAGAAAACAGAAACAGCACAGTCATATACTCTACCAGAGGGTTCTAACTAGCTCAAAGTCTGAGAAAACAGCCCAGTCTTTAAGGTTATTCAGAATATCATCAGGGTGGTATGTTAGGCAGATTTCAGTAGGAACCTTATTGCAAAAGGCAGGTGCCACAACAAAGATGACACAATTCAGGGCTCCTGATGGCATGGCACTACTTGATTGAAGGAATCTGGAGCTCATTAATTTTGTCAGATTGAACCATTTGGGTAGACAACACAGGAGCCAGATGGTCCGTCAAGTCACCATGCTCATGTGGGCTTACTGAGGCCTGCCTATCATTGCTGTGCCACTGGATTATGAATCAGTTGAAGCTTCTGAATGCTCTTCAAGGGCAGCCCCATGAAGAGCATATTGATTAGGTTAAACCTTTGTGGGGGGACCATAGAAGATTGAAATATTTGGAGAAATATTAAAAAGGCAAGATAAAATGTGCCTTTATGGCCCCTGACCTGGCGCAGGTCCCGGTTGGCTCCCTGGTTTACCGCAGAGCTGCAGGACATGAAGTGCCAGAGAAGGAACCTAGAGAGCAGTTGGAGCTTCAGCCGGTTGGAATCTGACCGATCGCAGCTGAGATCTCTTACTAGATCTTACCTGTTGGCAATGGGAGCAGCAAAGTATGCTTACTTCTCCACCCTCATTGCATCCACAGATAATCGCCAGTACTCTAATGATACCCAGCTTTATATCTCCACCCCAGACCAACCCAGTGATGCCCTCTACATGATGTCCTGGTGCCTGGAAGCAGTATGGATCTGGATGGGGAGGAACAGGCTTTGACTCAACCCAGCCAAGACTGTGTGGCTGTGCATACCGGCATCTCGAGCCCAGGTTTTTCCATCTTTGGCTATAGTGGGTGAGGTGTTACCCCCTGTAAAGAGGGTGCACAATTTGGGCATCCTCCTGGACATACAGCTCAGTTTAGAAGATTATGTAGGAGCT
Organism: Mimophis mahfalensis; assembly: GCA_032468015.1. NCBI lineage: Eukaryota > Metazoa > Chordata > Lepidosauria > Squamata > Mimophis > Mimophis mahfalensis. Next base: position 75,041 of record JANHFR010003335.1, read on the forward strand.
GTGGCCAGGGGGGGCTTTTGCCCAGATTCGCCTTGTGTGTCAGCTGTGCCCTTACCTAGATCAAGATGCCCTATGCACAGTTACTCATGTGCTGTAGGGTAAACTACTGCAATGCTCTCTACATGGGGCTGCACTTGAGGACCACCCAGAGGCTTCAGCTGGTGCAGAATGCGGCCGCACAGGTAGTGATGGAAGCATCCCGATACTCCCATGTTACAACCCTCCTGCGTGAGCTCCATTAGTTGCTGGTTAACCTCCAGGTGAGATTCAAGGTGCTGGTACTTACCTATAAAGCCCTTCATGGCTTAGGCTCGGGGTGCTTGCGGAAGCATCTACTGCCGGCATCATCTTCCCTTCACCCAGTGCGCTCCCACAGACAGGGCCTCCTCAGGGTGCCGTCAGCCAGACAGTGTCGGCTGGTGACCCCCAGGGGGAGACCCTTCTCTGTGGGTGCACCTGCCCTTTGGAACCAACTTCTCTGGACTTCCGGTTGGCTCCTGACCTCCAATCCTTCCATTGCAGCCTGAAGACACGGCTCTTTCAACTGGCCAACCTGGACTGAGAGGGGTAGGGTCTCATTTGAGATTCTGCCAAGAGTTGATTTTGAGGGATGATTTTAATTAGTCAATTTTAAATTTGTTATTGTTAGGTCCTAAAAATGGTTTAATTTTGTTTTAATTTTTATATTCTATGTTTTTAAATTTGGGACTGTAAGCCACCCTGAGTCCTTCAGGAAAAGGACGGGGTATAAATCAATCAATCAAACAAACAAACAAACAAACAAACAAACAAACAAACAAAATATTTTCCCTTAAAGGAGTAATGAAAAATCTTAAGGAGGCAGAAGCTAGTCCCAGTTTCCCTGCCGCAAGCAGAAACTGAGGAAGCCAGCTTTTAGAAATGCAGATTTGGTCATCCTTTCAGAAAGACTAGGTCAAGACAGAAACTCAGATAATCAACAAACAAAAGCTTGACAAAATTATCTCAGAGAAGCACCTAGGATTTCCCCTTTTGGCTATAGAGCCAGCTGTGACCCTAAAGGAATCTGACAACAGCCAATAGCATTTTAAAGGACATGTTCTTGCACAGGAACAAGAAGCTCAAATACAAAGCCCAAAGAAGGTATGAAACCCACCCACTCTCAACTCCATTTTGTCAGCTGCTCAGAATCACATGAAATTGATGGTTCTGCTTCTTCAATAAAGAGAACCTTTCTTTACAACCAAATTCCAGACTCCATTTTGTGTCCATTTTGAGATCACTTTGCTAATGTGTACTACGCATACCTTTTTCTCTCCCCTTTTGGTGCTAAATCTGGCTCTTTGGCTGTCCCTATCTGGACCATGATGTCAGTGGTGCTGGAGGGGTGGGGGCAGCAAGAGGCAGAGTGGCATTGGTGGAAGAGAGTGATCAGCAAGGAGTGGGTGCGAAAGTGGGGGGGGGGCAGAGCGGTAGTAGTGAGATGGATGGGGCAGCCTTCACAACAACACCAATTTTTCATGTGGCTCTTCAGAAAAATCAATTGCCCACCCCTGGACTAGAGCACAAGTACTGTCTGAAATCCCTCTAAATCAAGCAAACAGCACACTTGGCATACGAGATGAACCTGTGAAAAAACCTTGTTGGTTGCAATTGCCTGGTCCATTGAAAAATGCTAGGTGCATATCCAATAATACTCCAAATATATGTGTATAGAGACTTTGATTGCAGAGCTCCAAGTGCCATATTTTATCCTCTATTCTCACAAATAGGCATAATCTAAGTAGACGGTGGTTCTACTGCCATTATTCTCTGAACTGGGAACCAATACTGTAATTTCTGAATCTGTTGGCATCCAATGAGCATAGCTTCTATCTGTATCTGTATCTATATATACAATCTCTCTCTCACACACTCTCCCCCTCCCCCTCCCTCTCCCTGTCTTCTATCTATCTATCTATCTATCTATCTATCTATCTATCTATCTATCTATCTATCTATCTATCTCCAAAGGATGTTGCAGTTCACTTAAAATTCAGAAAAAATGAACAGATGCATTTAGTGACTGCTTTGTATCGCCTAATGATGGCATTTAAGCCTCATCATAAACCATGGTTTACAAATACCAAGTTGTTTACCTATTGCAGTTAGGTAAAACTAATTGAACTGCATCAGGATGGATCATACAGTAGTTGGTTAACTCAAACCATCGAATAAGAGAGGAGTTTGAGAAATGAGGTAAACCTTATGTACTCCAGGAATTCTGCTTATTGCCTTGGGGCTTCCTTGAAGAGAAAAGAAAGAGAGTTGCAACCATGATTCTTTGGAGTCATTTCCCAAATAAAAGCAACTGGGGGAAGGGTGGGAGAGTATAATTTGAAATCTGATTGAAACATTGTTAGAAGAGGTATCATGAAAGGCCAGGTTAGGAATATTGTGGGAGGTAATGCTGCACTGAACACTGTACTTGAAAGCTTTGTAACGTAATACTTGGTTTTACAAAAATTAGATAAATTGTTGATATGCTAAAAATGTTTATTTTCACATCATCTCATATGAATTCATTACCAGGAATAAAATTGAATACTATTACTGAGATTAAAAGTATTATCTGTTTGTATTACCAAATAGTAACTGAAAGTTTTTGTTAGTACTATTAGATTACAGATTATAAACATTGAAGGTTAATTACAACTGGGAACATGTATATCAGCTATTTTTAATCACCTGTGGTATGGAGAACCTATTGTTTATAATTCTTTCTCCTAATTATGTTTTACATACAAGAAATAATTAGTAGTTAGTGCATATTTGACAAAGCAGTCATCTACATATAACAGATTGGCTGAGCAAATGTTCCATAATCAAGGGGATAAACAGAGCTCTTTCTTTGAAAGTAATGTTGTAAACCGAAGGGCCTAACCAAGCTAATGAAAAGAGGGAAAATGATCTTTTTGTATTAAGCTGAAAGATTTCCAATTATTATAACTCTGGGGAAAGCAGAGGCATCCTTTTCTAATATTAGTTTGACTTTCCTCCAGATTTTTGTAAACATTGATGAGTTTAGAAATGCAATAGTTATAGCAGCACAAAAAATATTGTTGCCTTTTTCCTAAGTGGGAATTGCCAGTCACAGTAAACAAAGGACACCAAGCTATCAATCACCAACAATGAACAGGATACATAGACTCCCCTATATAGGGAATAGAAGTGTGGGCAGGCAGGATATCAGGAAAGGAAGCAATTTACTTAATAAGACAGTTGTTTCAGGAACGTGGGTGGTTTCCTAAATGTCCTTCCTTGCATGATGAGAACATGTATAAAAGTTGTAATAACAGTTAATTTATTATTAACAAAATTCAATGAGGATTTTAAGGGCAGAGTTAATAAGTCTTTTTTAAACTTCAGTTCAATTGCATTGAGACTGCTAAGAAAAGTTCCTGAAGGTTTTGTTGGCAAGGATTTTCAGCAGTGGTTTGCTCTGGTTTCCTTCCCAGGACTGAAGGGAGCTGACTGACCTAGGCAGGAATAGAACTCAGGGGTTCCTAGTTTGGTACCTTAAGCACTACAGCATATGTTTTACCATTGATCAAATAAATTAAAGAACTTCAAATATTTTGTAATATTGGCAAAAGAACAATATACAATTTCAAAAGGAGTGGTTCTCCACTCTTTTTTTAAAAAAATAAATGTTTATTAATTATTTACAATAAAAACACTCAGTGTCATTATTCAAAAAAAAATACAAAATAATTCATCAGTGGACAACAAAACACACAAGACAACCACAAATACACAGACTAACTGGGGGTCATACCTTCCCCCTAATATATATTTACAATTACATCCCGGTAATTCTTTCTATTACAATAACTTAAACTACTATAGCTAATTACTACTAAGTATATATTTAACCTTAAAGGTCTTATTCTGTATTTATCCTTTTTTTTTAGCCAGTTGAAGATCAAATCCCTCAATCATTAATATGTGTCTCCTTGAAAGGGATACCTGATCCCTTTCAAGGAGATGCATATTAATGGGGAGCCCCCCCCCATCTTATGCTCCTGTAACATTTTTTAAAAAAAAATTCGTGGTTTTTTCTCTTGCCAAATAAATTTGCTTACTGCCTGGTCTAATTCGTTGAAAAAAAACTTGTCCAAGCGAACAGGAGCCGTTTGGAATAGGAAAATCCATTGTGATAGAATATGGGATTTGATTGTGGCTACCCTGCCCAGAAGCGAAAGCTGGATATTCCTCCACCTATCTAGGTCTTTAATTGTGTCGGCCAATAATTTGAGATAGTTAAGCTCTTTAATGGGAATGAGCTCCCATTGGGCCTGCGCACAGCTCCTGACCTCCGCTCCTTTCAGAAGGAGTTGAAGACTTGGCTCTTTGCACTAGCCGGCCTAGATTGAGGGGTTTTTAAAATGTTATGTTGGGCTAAATTGGTTTATTTTTTTTTAAAAAAAATTGTACTGTATGTTTTTAATGCCCTGTAAACCGCCTTGAGTCCTTTTGGGAAAAGGGCGGTATATAAATATATATATATATAAATAAATAAATAAATAAATAAATAAATAAATAAATAAATAAATATTGGAACATTTGTCTGTCAACCAAATTCCTAAGTATTTTACCTTCTTAACAAATTTAAGGCCCATGACCTCTTGCACTTCTATTTTTTGTTCTTCTGTCAAGTTTTTTGATACCATTTTGGTTTTATCTTTGTTAATTTTTAGTCCTGCTACTACTCCATATTCTTCAATTTTCTTTAACAATATCGGTCCAGAGGATAGGGGGTCTTCTAAAATAAAAGCGTCTGCAAATGCTTGTAATTTATATTCTCCACTCTTTGTACTCATTTGAGAGATAGAAATATTCAGCTAGGAAAACGGTTTACTCTGTGCTTGCTATCAAAGTTAGAAAAGTCCTTCATTGAGTGTACCTTTTTCAAAAAATGATTTAAACAATGTCTTCTTGCTATAGTTTAACTCACTAGCACAGGATTGAAAGACTTTTTCTCAACTGAGTTTTATTCATGGTAATCTATAGAAAACCATCGGCTAGAGTCAAGGGGTTACAATCCTCAGGTTTGCCTCAGGAATGGGATTGCCATTGCTATGTGATGATGTTACGTGACCACATTGCTGAGTGACAGCAATCTAGGCAGTCCTGGTTGCCATTATAAGGACAAAGAGGTGGGAGTCTCAGGTAAGGAAGGAGCACCGAAGGATGGGGCGGGGGGGCAGATGATCTCTGTGGAGAACAGACAGGCCAACAAGGGTGTACCTGGACTCTAAGAAGCACAGGTACACAGAGTAGTGGTATGGAATAAAAAATCCCTATTTATTTTATTTTTTCCCCTTTTTCCTTTTCTGGCTAAACATCTTGTGTTTTAATAGGTGCAGAATAGGCAGAAAATTCTGCAAGTTTGTTTGTGTATTCATTCATTCAGTTTATAAGCTGCCCACTCCTAGAACAGCTCTGGATGACTAACAGGGTTTAAAAAAACATTCACAGTATAAAAGCAAAAATTATTTTGAAAACCATTGTGTTGGGAACAAAACTCAACACTTGTACATTTATATAAGGCTCCTGTATCATCCTGACCCAGTGTCTGGGAGAATTAGGTCTCCAAGGCCCCCTGAAGGACTACCAAGGTTAGAACCAGCTGAATCTTACAGAGAGCTACTGTCACAGAGGGCAGATGCTGCGATGGAAAAGGCACATTTTGCATCCCAATGGTTGTCACCATTTAGTTGGAGGGACCTGGAACATGCCCAATCTGTCACATTTTACAGGCCACCCTGATATAATATTCATCATGAGAAAAACTCCCTTTATTCTCCAATAACCTTTCCATCATTTATTGTATGCCTGCAAGACATGGTTTGTATTTTAAAGCAAGTTGTGACTATAAGAAAATAGAATCATATTCCCCCAAGATAAGTTCACTAAACTGAAATCTTAATTACTGCTGAATTACTAAACATAACTTGGAAGGATCCCTATTAATAATTTGAAGAATTATTAAGTGATCATGTATCTATGGGAGGGTATGTTTTATATTGAATCAATCTGAGGTTGCAATAAAGGTGGTTGAACAGGAGCAGGAAGACCCACATTCAAATCTCCCTTCTGAGTGACTTTGTTAAAAGCATTTACTCTCACTCTAACCTTCTTCACAGTTCTAGAGAAGAATCACATATGTATTATATGCCACCCTGGTCCGCTTCCTTTAACATCCCTGTAATCCTTTGCATCGGAGTGAACTTTGGGCAACTGAATGGAGCTGAGCATTTACTGGCAGGATGCCCTTCCTGACACCTATGCAGAGTTCACAGCAGACAATTATTCATCATGCCTAGAGAGAGGAATATCTTCTGCTACCTAGGATTGAACTCACAAATATTTGTATGATGGAAGATTCCCTAATTATGGTCAATTGGAGAGGGATAGTACCTACACTGAATAATAAACATAAATAAGAATAGAACAGAACAGAACAGAACAGAACAGAACAGAACAGAACAGAATAGAATAGAATAGAATAGAAAAAAATAAAATAATAAAATAAATGAAATGAAATGACATCTTTGTAAAACTTACTGGATGTTGCAATCCATGTATTTTGTGTTTCTGGTAGAGAAGTTTTAAAGTCTTGAGTTACTCTAGGAAGAGATTTACCTTTTGCTTAGTTTTGAACGTTGCAGCTTCTCTTTCATATAGTTCCTCTTCCCACTGGAGTAACTCACAAAAGTTTACATCACAAAATGCAAACTTAAAGAATATGCAGCAATGGCAAAACTAACTTTGTATATACCCAACAGAAATGTAACTAGATTTAGATCAGAATGGCTTCCATACATACATAATTCAGAATGGTAAATATAATCATTTGTAGTTTGGCTTCTAAGAGGGCCTAAATGTCTACAAATATTGAAAAATTTGCAAATGTATAAAAGGGGGAAAGTTAAAAATGTAATATTTTTATATTTTATTTTATTTTATTTTATTTTATTTTTAATCCCATTTATCTGCTGCCCTTCTCCGGAGACTCAGGGTGGCTTACAATCTGTTTTAGCACAAATCAATGTGCTTAGCAATAGCCTTCATTCCTTGTATATGCCTGCTTATTAGCGGCA
>JANHFR010003336.1:7829-18257 GCA_032468015.1 Mimophis mahfalensis
TGTATTTCATGTTTTTAATGCCCTGTAAACCACCCTGAGTCCCTAGGGAGAAGGGCAGTATAAAAATGTAAATAAATAAATAATACCTTGTCTTTATAATTACATCAAATCATTTGGTTTGGTCTGTACATTCAGAACAGAATAATAATAATGTTCGTATTCCGTGTGTATTGCATACATGGAAGGACATTTGTCAGATCTGAAATTCTATGAAGAATTTCCTCTCAGCTTCAAATGAGCCATTTTCACCAGACCACAAAAGGAGGAGACTTTAAGATATCTCTGCCCCTGCATGGCACTCCATTCAAGGCAGGGCTGGGCAACCATAGCAACCTTACGACCTTTGGACTTCATCTCACAGAATTCCTGAGCCAGCCATGCCAAGAGCGGCTATTTGCAAATTTACATTTAGTACAAAAGAATCATGTATTTCAGGCCAGTGGGGCTTTTTCACAGATTAGTTATACACTATATTATACATCATATTTATTTATTTATTAATAAAATTTCTAGGCCGCCCAACTCCCAAAGGACTCTGGGCGGCTTACAACATTTAAAAACATACAAAAATAAAAACAGTTATAATATTAAAACCATTTTAAAACATGCTAATCCAGATGTGGGCTTTATTGTTCCACTTACATGGAATTTTCAAGTATTCTTTCATTTCTAATTTTCCAATGCTTCGCGGTTATACCCTTTGACCTCCTCTCCCCCAATTAAAAAATTAAGAGGACAAATGCAGCTGCATTTCTATACTGATACATTCATATTCTATGTTTGGTCTAAGATCTTAAATAGTTTACATTAATACAGTATCTCTCTTCATTTTATCACACCAAGTAATCTTGTCACCTAGTAAATTTCTTTGACTAAGGGTGGGGTTGAACCTTGGTCTCTCCAATCTAGTCCAACACCCTAAACGTCACATCACACTGTCTCTTTATCTAAGCATGTTAGCTATTGCTGTAATCATTGTTTGGGCATCTTAATCAGATCTGTCCATTCCCTGAGACTTTTTAAAGCATGCTACAAAACTCCTTGCTGTGCTATTGGGATGTTTTTCTGTAAATTCCTTTGCACAACTGCTTTTGAGGTAATCCCAAACTCCCATTGCTACACTTCTGTCTGGAGCCTATAGGGCAGGGATGAGGGAGAGGCTTTAAGCAATGTCATCTCAAAATGCAATACCCTACTCATTTAAGCTATGGAGTTGCTAGGAATTAATGGCCCATAATCAATCAACTGATCAATCAACCAATCACCCTACACGGTGTTATGGACTCACTCCATATTCCAGAGCAGGAGGCAACTGGATGGGAATAAGTGATGTGAGTTGGCCACGCCCACTCAGACATACCGGTTGTTAAATTATTGGCTCCCGGTGTTTTCTTTTCTGTGGGAAGCGGGCCCAAATGGTTCTTTAAGTGTTTAAGTTTGCAGACCCCTGGTTTAGGGAGTCCATAGGCCCACAATTCTATTCCCCAGCATCTCCCATGCCTTCCTTCTAGCCATGTCTAGGCAGAGAATTGGTTCAGAAGTGCTGCTCTTCTTCCCAAACCTCATCTAGTCCCCTTCACTTGAGAGTTTGTATTGGTCAAATCTACCATCTATAGCCATAACTTTGGGCAAAATAATTATCTGGAACAACCCCAAAAATAGGTCAAACTCTGTGATAAAAGTTGGTATCACTGAGTAATTGTTTAAGTATGTACTCTTTTGCATGGATGTAGCATGTCACAAAACTGGGGGAGTTTCAAGTATACCCCTGTTCTAGAAAATTCCATGGAGAATAAATTTTACTGAATCCAGTGAAAATGATTTAAAGGTCGTAGTTCTTATTTCTACATTTTAGAAAAAGATTGAACTGAAGTTTTACCTCATAAAGTAGGTCAAAATGTTTAGCTGCATAAACCATCATAGACCAGCTCTAGAGTGTAATTGACTTTTTAAAAAAAATACATTTTAAAAAACAACAATGCTTAGTGCTGTTATAGATGTCTACCATAGTTGTGTCCCACTGAATTCAACATGAGTTACTCCCAGTTAAGTAAATTGAGTAAATTTTTACCTGTCTTCTAGAACAGTGTTTCTTAAATATTTTTCTCTCCGGATCCCTTTCCACTTTTAAAAATGGAGTATTTTTATCAATATTTTCTGTATTACGAATTAAAATGGATACATTCATCACTTTTTTTTCATGTAAGCTAGCAAATAATTTTGATTTTGTAGATCCTAGGACCACACTTTAAGAAACATTGATCTAGAACAAGTCCCAAATCTTGTTCTCTTTTCGTAAAGTTTTCTTTGTCTCATCATGAATTGTCAAGTATCATTTTTTCCAATTCTTTAATTTACTGCTTGAAAGAAGTGCAAAAACTCAATGGATGTTTTATTTGTAACAGTTTATTATTTGCTCTCAGATGAAAACATTTCAAAAAACACTACACAAAATAAATCCATTGTGATTGTAAAGTGCATTTTTCAGTTGTGTAAAAAATATATTTAACATGCAAGGCATCCTGAAGCAAAAAATGGGCTATTCCTCATTACATTCATACAAGCAAGAGAAACACAAAAGTCCAAGAAGTTGGCTTTGTAATTTGGAAAGAAGACTGAAATAAAAGTGCATGTCTTATAGCCATCCTGGGTATGCATTTCACACTGTCAAGTATTTTTTTTCTTTCTTTCTAGTCACATCACCATAAGCTAGATCTGCTAAAGAAGCCAATTATTTGGATTCACATGTGACTCCTCAATAAGCCATGGTTTACAAACCCAATGGCCATCCACAAAACCAAGCAAATTTCATTATGATTTTATGCAGGGGTACACTAGTTATAATTGCAATTACTCATGTTTTTTTAATTTCGTCAGAGGAACATTCAGACCAAGAAACACACATTTTGCACCTTTGGGTTCAGCAAGTTGTGTCCTTGCTCCTTTGGCATGATGTTTGATACTTTGATCTACTTTCTTGGAAACCTTTAGGATAGTTTTACATACCATCAGAGAAAGCCATTACAGCCTAGGCCTTGGGAAGATTGAGTTACGGGATATATAGAATCCAAACTTTTGGACTGAAACAATTCAACTGGTTTATATTTGATTTGCCAGAGTTCTTCAGTTCAGTATTGTTACTTGAGATGTTTCTGTCCTATAACAAATCCCAGACAGGGTAGGAACATAAAGGATTAATACAGAGGGATGGATCATGTGACTGGGATCTTGATTTATAAAGATGTGGTATGTCTCAAGGCTTACAGGAAGAAACCTTATCTAAACAGGGCCACATATAGTCCTGATCAGAAGATTAAGGATAATGCATTAAGTTTCCCCAGCTTGTTTTTCTGGCATGTTAATTCAACATAAAAGAGACAAGGCAGTTGTGAACAGCCGGTTTGCAATTTTATTGAGGAGTTGCATGCAGGAACTGATCTTGCACATGACTTTGGGGGATTATTTCCTGAATATACACAAAGATTAAAACATTTTTTTTGCAGTCTGTCATAACCTTCCCACTTGCAATCCCAAACTTGTAATTTAAACTAATTTTCTACTAACTACAAATGTACACATTTTCCTGCTTCTCAAGCCCTCCTAGATCCCCCAGACAACCATGCCATCATCTCCTGCAGCATCTGGAGACCTTCAGGAAGATAAAGGTTATGATACATATTTCTTTTGAACATATGTACTGCTATGTTCAGTGGCTTCACTTCCGAATGGTTTCGAAAATCTTACTATTTAAGTTAAAGCAGCAGTTAAGGTGTACATTTTATTACTGGTTGTTTCTTGGGGAAGTAAAAAATGATTCTTTTCTGGCATATAACCAACCAGAGGATTCAGTTTCCCTTCACAGAAAGTATTAGTCGACACATCAGAGTGGCTCAGCCCCAAAATCCTTTTCCTCAGAATAATAAACCTCATTGTGAAAGAAGCCATGCTCTCACTTTTCAGATGGCAGTGGGAAGAGAGAGACCCATGGCATGTAGGGGGAAGTCAAGTCCATCTTTATCGTAACAGGCTTGAGCAACTGCTGGTCACATGGTCCTCAGTGTGTTTTTTAAAAAATTTTAAAGCAGCAATATCTCAGACCAATCAGGTATTTGTACTGAAGTTTCTAATATACAGTTTCTAACAGCTCCAGTGCCAAGCCTTAATTCAAGTTAAAGGCATGCAAATGAAATGACAGGACTAGTTATGGAGAGTTGAGGAAATGCTGGGTATTCATATTTCTCAAGAAACAAGCTGTGGCGTGTTGACAGACTTTCCCCATTTTAAACCACAAGCTAACATTCCAGGGCAAGGCTCTTGCATCATGCTAAGTAATCAAGCTTGGTCACTACTGCTTTTCCAAAATTGCATAGGTGCCTGCACAAACTCTTTTCCAAGTCAAGATTTTTTTCCAGACAGAACAGGGAACATAAGAACTTCACCTGGATATTAGATACTAAAATTAAAATCCTCAGTTCTACTTCACATTCAGCAAAACTATTTATGGGGCTACTTATTCCATTCAGATACCACTGAATGGAACCAGAACAACTGATTTGCTCTAAGGTTGAATAATGAAACTCTAGTATGTATATCTCTGAGCTTTCAAGTAATTTCACCATTTTGTTATAGACCCTACAAACAAGCACTGAAAAGAGTTAACTTTCTAGTCAGTTGGATTTATAATCCAAGGTGGAAAGTCTAAATGGCTTTCTTTAGTGTTAAACAAGAACCAGAGAAAGATTGGCCCCAATAAGTGATAAAACATGGCTATTACTGGTAGTTACTACTGTATCTGCCAATAGGGGAAAATATTTTGGAAAAGAAATAGTGATAAATTAATGAAGATGAAGCAACCTTTTTTGTTTTGCTCTGCATGCAGGGAATGATTTACCATTTTTGGTTAACCATCTTTCCCTCTCAACTTTACCAGAGTTCAGGAACGTAACAAATTGATATTTCATTTCATACTACATATGCCCATTAACAAAAAAAAGACCAGGATATCTGTCAAAGAAAGGGCAATCTAGCCCATTGCATAGTTCAATCAGGAGAAACTGACAAGAATTTGAACACTGATTTCATTATAAAAAGGATTCATATTTGACACACAGTAGTCACTGGAATTCATCCATACTGGCTTTTCTATAATAAAGCTCCTGGATTCTTGACTGGCTGTTTAATTCACTCGGCTACATTGTCCTGCCTTCACTTCAGCTGCCGTTGAAAGCCAACAACCAGAAGATCCCCTACAAAGAGACCATGTCCCGGTGACTCTGGACACACAGAAACAACAGAGCACACTCCTCCACTGGCTGTACTACAGAGACATTCGTGCTAGGCCCATCTTGCTTCTACATCTTCCTACTTCTTTCAGATACTAACTCAGCTAAAACATTCAGGTTCAGTGTAGCAGTGCTTCAAATCCATCGGATGATGACCTCTGCCATAAAGCAGCCTTAGTGAGCAAACACTTCATCATTCTATATAGTCCTCTATACTGTGATAAATTTAGTCTAGACTAATCTCTAAGCTCCCCTGCACCTCTCTAATGCTCCTACACCTCCTTTTAGTTTCCCTTTAGGCTTTTGGTTTTTATGCATATACTTCCTGTTTTACATCTTTCGGTTTTGTATAACACTTTTTTTTAGACGTTGATGTATTTTCTATGCTTTTTAATTGACTGTAGCCCACTCTCTTTATGGTGTTATGAACCATTGATTTATTAATTGGCTCTAATCCAGCCTAGTGTGAAAAGCCTGATACCAAGTATTAATATCCCTAAAGAGATCAAGCATTCTTGTGTCTGAATTCAAAATGTCTGTTCTACCACTGAGTTAAAATGCTCCTATTACTGAGCATAAGTGTTGAGGATGACAACAGACAACTGGACTGAATGGGTATCCATTATTTGACATGATATCTTATTTATGTCAGTAACATTCAATTTACAGGCATTTTATGAAATTCATGAAACAAAATGAAATTTTACAATGTTCTTCACCCAGACGACTAAGCCCAGAAAGCCCAAAGAAAATTAAATGTAAATAAGATGGTGTCATGAGGAGTCAAGACTTAAAAACAATTTTATACTTAACAGTCCACCACCGTCTAATAAAGGAGGGAGGAGGGAGATAAATAAAATCACCTAAATAAAATTATTACTTATTGTAGAAGCTAAACTGCTACATCAGCCTTCTCTAGGCCACTGACTGTCCCGCCTAGAGATTGAACTAAAGTCTAGCACATCCTGAGGGCACCAGCTTGGTTAAGGGTGGATTATGTGACTAGGCCACATAGGGTTCGTCCGGCTCAACCACTGAAAGAAATGTTCATATGTGTTTAGGAAAAGAGATACAGGCAGAACGGTGAGTAAGCATTTTGGAATCTTCCCATACACAAGGCAATTCCTAAAATGGAAGGAAGCAAAGGATCATCTGAGCTAAAATTATAGACTTTTCCATTTGGGACTCTTAGCCTCCCACAGATTGTACAATCTGATTAAGAGGGGAGGGGGAAGACCGCTTAGCTCATCCCTGTATCTCGTTTCTTCTCAGAGAGTTGGTCTTACCAGAGAGGTGCACAGCAAGTTTGATTCCAGAATACAGAAGAGAAAAAGGAGGGGGGAATCTGTTCTGCACAGCTCAGAATACTGTAATGTATCTCAAAGGAAAAACAAAAATCAAATTGCCCAAACAACAGCACCACGTGCTGAATTCCATCTGTGGCAGCCACGTCACAGGAGACCATCTCCTTTTGTTTAAATTCAAAGGAACGTGAAGAGAGCTTCTACCCTAAAAACCTTCGCAGCCAGGAGTTTTCACGTTTCTCTTTGTTTCCATTCTCTAAGTACAAACTTCAGTTCTTTTGCCTACTCTGACTCTGCAACCACCTCCCAAGAGGGTTTTCTCTCTGTGTCTCTTCATTCTTGTACAGTAAATATAACCCCGAGTCTCTGATTTAATAATAGGGGCCAAGTTTTTCATATCCAGAATAGCTAGGCCATTCAGGAAATAATCCATAAGAACACCGGGGGCTTCCAAACTGATCAAAGGCAATCCCAAAATCTGGCTCACTACAAGGCTGTGAAATCTCTCGAGCCGATTTGAGTTCAGAGCGTATGATCCTGTAATTCAATCCCTTGTTGCTATCCCAGTAGACTTTGCCATCACATTCATAACACACTGCAAACTCGATTCTTTCATGGGCTTGAACCCGCTCTGGCAAGCTAACATCAAAGGAGAAGGTATCCTTATCGGAACTGGCATAGGTGTCCTTCACGTATTGGCATGGGTGATCCGTGAAGGTTTTCCAAGTATCAAAGGTCATCCGAATCTTGACGGCCTTCTCAAATGCCAGATTCCTGACTTTCACGGTACCCATGATAGCTTTATCTTTCAACATGCAGTTCTCAAGACAAACGCAGTCTGCCTGGAGGCGATTCCGGAAGTCCAAGTAATCCGCAGAAGGCTGTACGAAATCCAAGACAAAGTCATCGTGATCCACTGTGGTCAGGCCCACAATGTTGTCTATCAGTTCTGTGATGTTCAAGGGAATATCTAAGGGGTCATCAAATTCTGAAAACACTTTCACCACGGTCAGAGCCAAGCCCCTGCTGTCCGCAAAAGAAACCCTTTTCTTCACTCTGTTCCCCTGCAGAGCTTGGACCTCTGACCCCAGCTCGTTCAGCACCGGGCTGCTGTTTACATGGATGCAAGGTCGCAACGGCGTCTTGATCTTTGGGGCTATTTTGTAGGCAAAGCTCTCTCTCCGCAAAGGCGGTGCTCGCAGGTAGAGTTGCATGGCTACATCCACTGCCATTCTGGGCTTTTGAGGAAAAGAGTCCAGGATTCTGGAGGAGGGGATAAATAAAAAAATAAAAAAAGAGGAACACATTAAACAGTTACAAAGCCACACATCAGGTCGCAATTCTCTGATAAGTATATCTCTGGATAACATATTTTAGCAAAGCCTGCTCATTTTCTAGCTTTGTATTTTTAGTTATCTCATCAAATATATACTGGACTCGGGTATATAAAGCTCAGAGCCTTACTCTTGCTTAATATCCTCGATAAAGGCAATCGGGTACAGGTCAGAAGTACAACAAGAAATGTGGATGTACAACCCATATTTTTAGCATTCGTCTGGCAACGAAACAGTTGGACTTACAAGTTGATATGTCTGCCCTGATCTAGCAACCAAATGGCATATTCACATGTTCAGAAATAGGAATTCTTCCATGGAGAAAGTCTGTGATCTGAACCAAGTTTTGGCGCATTTCAATAGAAGATGCAACTAGCAGATCAAAATTGTGTTTCATGTTTTTTCACATGCTTTCTCCCCAAACGAAGACCCAGAATTCAAATTTCTACTTGATCATGGCATTCTCATACGTCCTTTCATATCATGGAACCACATCTTTCCCAACATTACAATACTAAATCTGCCTCAGATACTCTACTGAAAAAAACACTTATCTTTCTTCTATCACATCTTATTTAAAGGCAAAATAAACGGCATAATAGTTTACCACATGCTCACCCTGCAACCCAAAAAGAGTTTGGTCGAAATTGCATTCCAGTCTGGAGCATTCTGTACGTTCGGTATTCAAAACCAGCAGAGGAATAAACCATGGACAGGCTTCGAGCACTGAGTAAAACACAACTGTCAGAGGCTAAGGCTGCATTACTTTTACAGCAAGTTCTCCATTCCTCTAAGTATTGGAAACTTTTCTCTCAGTGTGTAGAAACAGGAAACAGAATAGACTGGAGCAAGAAAGGGCCGCCCCAACTTCTTAACTGGAGCGGAAGCCACAGCAGACCTGTGACTTCACAGATTTCCAGTTCAACAGAATTGAGACATTTCAGGAATTTGCATCGATGTTAACTATGTCAATGAATTTGAGTCACAGTACATTCAAATTCACTTCCGGGAAACTTTGCCAGGATCCAGGCACGAACAAGAAAACCAATTATATGAATAATGTAAAGAAATACTGCCTACAAGAAAACTACCTAATACTTTCCTACTTTCTAGATTTCTTGCAGTTTTGAATATTACAGAGTTTTGGAAACAGGTGAATTCAAATGACAAGGAGAGAAGGAATGATCTTTCAGTATTTGTCCACGGTTCACTTTTGAGTTGGCTACAGCTCAGAGCAGTACAGTATTAACATGCAAAATAGCAAATCTAATCTGCAAAACAGTTGCAGAATACTGGTATATTTACGTAAGTAGACAAATTATATTTTACACTGCAAGCCAGTCTACATAAGGCACCATATTAGTCGCCCTCAACCCTGACAAGTTCCAGTCTCTATGAAAAGTCAGTTTACAAAAATACAAATAAATTGGCCTCAGAAAAGAGATTCCAATAGCATCAAAGGCTTTAAAAGAAAATGGGCAGTTCACGTTGGTGCCAATCAGGTGTTCTGAATTACAATTCCCATAATTCCTTGCCACAACAAAATTCAAAACTGAGGCAAAAAGTAAAATAAAATAAACAAAAGTTTATAACTTTTCCCAAACTTGCATTTCAGTTTAAAGGCAAACCCCATCTGCAAGGCCCTGGATTAAGGAAGGCTGCAATCCAAATAATTTCAAATGAATAAATAAGGGTCACAGTGACTAAGAACCATTCATGCAACAGCTTTTTACCCCAGGTATTTAATTCAAAATTGCTGAAATTTCTATAGAACATTTTGCAAATCAGAAGCTTTCATCATTTACGAAACTTTGACTCATCCACTCAGAAGATCAGGAAACAGATAAAACTGCATATGCCAAATTCCTGAACTTTTTATTAATGTCTACTTTGTCCTCAGCTGTGTAGAACAGGCACCTTAAAACGACTGGCTTTCTCTCAGGTTCTTAGGGAATCAAAGCAACAGATACTTCCTTCTGTATGCTTGGAAACGGTTGTCTAAACAAACTATATTCTTGGAACATTGTTGTTTCCAAGAAATTTTAAAGACTTTTTGCCATGAAGATCATTAATAGTGGATAAGGTCAAAAGATATGCAGTACAAAATCCATAGGAGTTTTCTAGGCATTTTCTCTAATATACAGTGGAACCTCGGGTCACGACCACAATTTGTTCCATAACTTTGGTTGTGAACTGAGTCGATTGTGAACTGAAACAAATTTTCCCATTGGGTTGTATGGAAATATGACTGATCCGTTCCAGACCCCTATGAATTCTATTGTTTTTTAAAGATTTTGAAGGACACAGATACAGTACGGTAGTTAAACATGCCACAAAATGCAGTGTAACAGTAAAATCCTTCAATACAAACACTGAGAAAACCATGCACAACAGAGAAAACGGTTCATCGGTCGATTCTGAGTGAGAGAGGGGTTGCTGTTTTGCGGGAGAGTTGCCTCCGTGATGGAAGGATGCTCTCCTTCAGGTGTTTTCTCTCTTGAGATTTCT
>JANHFR010003336.1:46965-59045 GCA_032468015.1 Mimophis mahfalensis
TGGGTCTTTTTCCTAGGCTCCGGAACGAATTAATCCATTTCCAATGCATTCCTATGGGAAACCGCTTTTCGACTTACGATTTTTTCGACATACAATGCGCATTTGGAACAGATTAACATCGTAAGTAGAGGGACCACTGTATATAGGCCAAGGTTGTGACATGGAATGATTAAGACTATAGCTGTTCTCTCTTCTGATGAAGACATGCTGATTGCCTTTGCTGAGAATTTGGGCCCTCATTATCAGAATGGAGTTTTGTCTCATATCTATGGCCTCTTGAAATTGCTATAGCTGTTTTATTGCCTGCTGGCTTCTCAGTTTGAGTGTCTGCCTGGTCTGCCTCTTCAGCCTCTGACTGAAGCATTCAAATGACATACACTTTGTTCTTTGGTTGCCATATCTTCTGGGTTCATTCAAGATGTTGGTTTTCAGCAATGAAGCTTTACCTGTCTTTGGACCTGCTACTTATTGTCCCTCCCACTGAGTCCCAGCTTGGCCAATACGTGCATCCTGAGAAGTACTGTTGACAATTCCTAGCATCATGGCCTGAAAAAAATGGGACTCCCCATGTTAAGCTTGGGGGCAGAAATAAAAAAAATATTTCTTATTTTTTAATAAAACATTTTTATTAGTTTATCAAAATATAAAATACACAGAGAAAAATTAAAAAGTAATGGGGGGGGGAGAGGGGGAAAAAAGAAAATGTGGTGTAAAGAAGGAAAAGGAAAGAAAAAGGCAACAACTTTCAAGTCTTTTTAGCACAGTGGAAGATAACAACATTACAACCTCAACTTTTTACTTTTACACAACAATATAGTATAGCAACAACTCTATCTAATCAGCAAAAACAAAATCGAAGTTTCATTTCCCCCCCGCCTTGCAAGTACAAAATCCTGAAGCAATTTCCAAACAGAAACAAAATTAAATATATTCTCTTTGGATAAAAGCCAATTTAACCATCTCTGCTTCTCCTTGCTATGGGGAATAATATAAGCTTCTGTTCATTTATTAGTCGTTATAAACTGTCATAATTTATATTTATGTTTTCTGTCCTATGTAATGCTGAATAATCTCCAAACTTTGTAAAGTATTATTGATCAAATTTGAAAATAAGAGAAGAAAAAGATTTTACTTTATGAGGATAAACATGAGGGAGAGATTTAAATCCAATGAGCTAATTGGAGTAAATTGGATTTTTATTGGTGTGCTATATATACGGTAATTGAATAAAAGCTTTAACGTAGTTTTGTGATTTAGGTTCCGTGTTTAAAATGAAAGGATTTTTCTCCCTTTATATATAATATTTGAGTAATTGTTAAAGTTTGTAAAATATAAAAAAGTAGAAAAATGCTTTCTCCCTTTAAGGTTACAATTTTTGAAAGGTAATATAGTGAATCCTTTTAACATAAAATATTTCAAAATTTTTATAAGGGTTTAAAACATTGTTCAGCTTTTGGTAGATGGCTCACTTATAGCTTTATCCTTTATGTTTTGAATGTTTGTGTATTATCCTGAGTCCTTCAAAGTGAGCAGCATAGATTTACAATAATTGTACATTATCCTGAGTCCTTCAAATTGAGTAGGTATATTGGTACACGCAGACACTAATAAATATATTTATGGACATGAAGGTAATGTTTTCGGTCGCGTAGAAAACAAACCTAGCAAAGAAAATGGAGATTTCTCCCTTTTCCTTCCTGTCCTTTGACATGATTAGAGTCAAACCCAGTTTATCTCTATCTAATGTTATCAAACCCAGATAAACCCAAATTAGAATATAGGAAAATCACTGCTTTAATAAAATCTTTTAGTACTTTTAGGTTTAGTACTTTTTTGTACATTTTAATGGGTAGCGTGAGATAGTATTGAAAGAGCTCATTCCTTATGAGTACTCTGATTCCCTGAAAATAAGACCTATCCTGAAAATAAGACCTCACGTTTTTATGTGTGTGCTTAATATAAGCCTTACCCCCAAAATAAACCCTACTTGCCGCCCATTCCGTTGGTCACAGTGCCTCAGCTACCAGGTGGGGTGATGGAGCTACCCTATGTAACTCACAACAGCGTACCTCAGGGCCCCTGTAACCAGGCCATCCATGCCCTAACATCTGCCTCATGGCAGCAGCACAAACAGCCATGGCAGCAGGAGCCCATATGGCTGCTGGCCTACTTCTGCTTGCTCACAGCTGCAATGAAGTAGGAGGCTGAGTGGTGTGTTGGTGCCTTGGCAGGTGTTGGGGTGTGGATGGCCTAACTGCGGTAAGCCAGTACAGGGTGCGTGGGGCAGGTCCACCCCCTGCCTCATCTTGTGGCTGTGGTACCAATATGTCACTCAGACTCCTGCTCTGTTGCGGTCACAAGCAAGCAGAAGAAATGGCCCAGGACCACGCAAAGTCCTACTGGGTGGGGTTTCCAGAGCTGCTGCTATGAGGCAAGGCAGGTGTCGGGGCATGGGTGACCTGGCTGTGGGGGCGCATGGGGCAGCTCCACCCTCCCTTGCCTCATGGAAGCGGCACTGGCATGCTGCACACTCTCCTGCCCTGCCATGAACAAGCAGAAGAAGTAGGCCTCCTGTACATGGGGGGGGGGGGGGAAATAAGACACCCCCCAAAATAAGCCCCAGTGCTTATTTTGGGACCCAAAATAAAATAAGGGCTGATCTTATTTTGGGGAAAACATAGGTCAGTGGAGATAAATTTAAACAAATTTCAAAAAGTGCAATATAATACGGAGGAAGTACAATGGAATTATTGCTATAGACGAGTGGTTCTCAACCTTCCTAATGCCGCAACCCTTTAATACAGTTCCTCATGTTGTCGTGACTCCCAACTATAAAATTATTTTCACATACACCTATATTTGTATTGAAATATGTGTTTTCTAATGGTCTTAGGTGACCCCTGTGAAAGGGTCGTTCAACCCCCAAAGGGTCCCGATCCAGAGGTTGAGAACCACTGCTATAGACTAAGTACAATTTCAGGTATTAATATCTGCAGGTTTTACATATTACTACCGTAACTTTGCTCACTTCCTAATAAGGAACTATACCAGTGAATTGAGATAACTTTCCAAAATACAAATGCCTGTTTTAGAACATGACCAAGGGTTCCACCAAACAGAGCAGGAAGTCTATTAATATAAATGCTGCAGGTTCTTTTGCTGCTGTGTCTGAGTGAAGATCTTTTTAAATTTCAATTTGTATCAATTAATGTACAAAGTTATAACTTAATATTCTTTTGTATCGCCCCGTATGCATTCACAGAGTGGGTCTCCTCAGGGTGCCGTCAGCCAGACAGTGCCAGCTAGCAACCCCCAGGGGGAGGGCCATCTCTGTGGGCTCACTGACCCTCTGGAACAAGCTACCCCTTGAGCTCTGGACAGCCGCTGACCTCCGGCCCTTCCGTCGTGGCCTGAAGACCTGGCTGTTTCAGCAGGCTGGCCTGGGCTGATTTTTGGGGGGTTTAACTTTTAATTGGATTTTAAATTTTATTGTGAAATTGATTTTATTGTTTATTGGGGTTTGATATTGGTTTAATTCTTTTTTAAATTTTGTATTTGTTGTTTTTATTTGTTGTGAGCTGCCCTGAGTCCCTCGGGAGTAGGGTGGCATATAAGTCCCAATAAACTTAAACTTTTGTTCCTCTTCATCTGTTTGATTTTTCTAAGAAATCGATGAGAAATCAGCCTCTTCCTGTCCACCCACCCTTACGGGAATATAATAATAATGGGTGGTTCGTCATCATTTCTTTGGTGTTCCACCTATTTTCTAGTGAATTTTACAATCTGATTTTTCCAGAAAACTTTCACTAAGCAGTTTTTTTAAAAAAATTCTTACTCAATTTCACAATAGCAATCTTCCTGGTTTGATAGCCTCAGCTTATCCATGGAAGGTATATATTCTCCTAACATTGTTCCCCAAATATAACTGACAGTATTGTAGCTTTGAAACTACAGAAGGTGGAAACTGTAGTTGTACAACAGATCTGTTACAAATGGAGTTAGGAGAAACTGATTGTTGAGGGGCAGCAATATCAGAAGAACGTATCACTGTGACCTCTTGAAGAAAAGGCAGAATGTAAATCTAAAAAATATGTTGGGAATATGAACAATGTATTCCAGAAATAAAGCAACTATTTGCTTTGTCAGATGCATACTCTGTCCTGTTCCCAGTTAACCCTGAACCTTCCTGTAATTACCACCCTGAACATATATTTTTCTTGTTTTTTCTTGTTCATTTGAAATTACAGGAGAGCAAACTAGAATACTTTTTCTCCCTTCAGTAATACTTCGTAGGGTTTCCTCTACTGCTTTTTCCCTTGCCACACCGTAGTTCCCAGCTACTGAGGCACAAATAAGCTCTTGTTTAAGATCTATTTTAATCTAAGCTAGAGAAGCTATTTAAGCACCCTTTATTAGTGAACCTGATTTAAAGCCTTTTAGTCAAGGGGTACCTATTTTCGTTGTCTTTATAAATAAGGGGGGTTGTGGTGGGGACGGGACGATGCAAAGAAATAAAACATATTTCATGATGCAAGCTTTGGCCTTGTGTTGTAACAACTTACAGTATGCGAGAACCTTAGGAGCAGAGCTTGCATCATGATATTGTGACATGTTTGTAATTTTGGCAAGTTCATGACTAGCTGTGAATGCCTCTGCCTATTAAACTTGCATAGTTTGATTTTTTCCAGTATTAAGCAGAGCGCTTCAACAATTTTGCTCTCCGCTGGGCTTTTTGTCATTGTTATTTGATTTTGGAGTTGGGTGGCATAGAAATGGGATTAATTAAATTAAAATAAATTTTGCTGTTGCAAAATTATGAAACATATACAACATAAATGTACTGAAAACATGGACAGAGCATATAAACAGGTTATTGGTGCATATATGTCCATGAGCAGCAAAATTTGCAAGCTCATCAAAGGAGAAAGGACTGATTGTTGGTTTTGGCATCTGAGGGTCAGCAGGACTGGAAACATCAGAGAGTTGGCTACATATTGGCTGTATGGGATTGGCATACACCTTACAATTAACTGTACCCTGCAATTAAAGTATTTGGCATGGACTCATTTAAGTGTTACACATTCTGCTGGGAAGCAGACAAAAAGTTTCTTTGAAAACACTGTTCCAAAGACTTGCCAAAAAACGAAGATGAAAACCCAACATGGGTGGGTCTATATAATTCTTAGGAGTCAAGATCAATTCAAAGGTAGTTTTATTTTGTTCTGTCCTAAGTTTTCCAAAAATTTCTACTGATGTTAGGTCTGGGGAGGTTTTCACATTTTACTGCCAAGGGTTTAACTGGTGAGAACTAGCTTCTCTGACAGGCCCATTTTACACTTCATGTCTTCTGTTAATAATGATTCTTTATTTATTTAATTTCTATAGCTGCCCAAGTATGCCAGGCATCACCTAAAACTGGTATTCTTGCGATTCAGAGCTCATATCTGGGTGCCCCATGGACTACAAGTCTCCTAACCCGGCATATGTGCTCACACATACAACACATTTAGACATACAGTACTACTTTTTATGGTTTTCAATGATGAGACACAAGCAAAGTAAATATTTAAGTTCCCTTTTCCTCATTCATTGAAATAATTTTGCAAGGTTTCCAGGATAAGCATCTATTTTGTAAGTCCAAAGTATCAGCCAAAAAAAAAAAAAAGTTACAAGCATGAACACCAACATGGAGATGTATGAATCAGATGGCCAGTTCTGCTACCTGTTCAATGAGCCTCCAGCCAGCTTCTGAAGGAAAGACTGAAGTAGCAAAAGATTAAAAGGCAAGGAGAATAGGAAGTCTGTCTGAAAGACCAAGACAGATGTCAGGCTTTAGAGTACAGAGGATTCCTCTTTTATATTGTAAATATATCTATTGTTCATTTGCAGGGGGAAAACACAGTAGTCAAAATATTTAGTTTTAAACATGTTTAGACTGCTTTTTTTTTTTGGTCCTAAAAATATCCCCCAAATGATTGTTTTCAAACAGAATAGCAATCAAACCAATCAAACCATGAAAGGAACAATCAGCAATAATGTTCAGCAACTGAACCTCAGCAAAACAGGACAGGATAAATGCAAGGACACGGAAATGGAGATTCAAATACTTTTGCAAAACGATGACTTATCTTGCCCTTTCAGATTATTGGCATTTCACATAACATTAGGATTGTCGTGAAACACTGAACATAGAAACATAGGGCTGAAAGGGACCTCGGAGGTCCAATAGTCCAACCCCTGCTTGTGGCAGGAGACCTTACAGTATGTGATCCTGGTAAAATGGTGGTTCCCGTCTATTTCTGAAAACCTCCAGTGATAATGCACTCACAACTCCAGGAGGCAAGCTATTTCAATTATTAATTGTTCTCACTGTCAGAAAAAATTTCTTTACTTCTTGGTTGGATCACTCTAACACATTTGCGCCCATTACTGTAGATTGGAATTGCTGGAAAGGAGCCATCTTCCTGTCACTCAGACTTTCAAAGCTCAGCAGTCTTTTTGCCTTCTGGAAGGCAACTCTATCCTGGGAATCCAGACTACATTCTACCACAGAATGGTATATTTCTATTGTTTCTTTCTATGTCTACTTCTATTTCTGACAGGCTCATGTAGCTAATAGGGCCGTGTGCATTTCCAGAAAGGTTTGGAGGAAATGTTTCAGCTTAGTGTGATCGCTTTTTATCACAGCAGCTCCCCTTCTTTGAAGCTTTTGTGTAAGACTGAGAAAAAGGACAAGGTTGCCATAAAAAGTGCATTCATCAAACTTAAGAGCAACTTACAGAGCAGCTAAAATTCTTTTTCAGGCTCAAACCGAAACAGGAAAAAGTAGGAATTATAGTACAGTACTTTAACTAATAGCAGACGGACGAGTGAATTGCCACCAAGTAGTTTGTCACAAATAGAACTTTCCTATTCTGTAATTTCAATTAGAAGGCAAGTGGGAACAATACAGTTTCTTAGGTATCATTAATACAGAAGTAGAAAGTCAATATATAGAGTTGCATAAGATGAAAGTCTACATTCATCATGAATAAAGTATCTGCCTCAAGTGAACAGATAGAGTAAGTTTGGGTTTCATCCATTGCTTGGTGCATTTAGCACATTTTTTTGTGATGTGACGGTTTCCCCCCCTTCATTTTAGCAGTTTTTGTGATGTCAGCTCTTTGTGCATCACTGCACATTGTGCACACACTTAATGCATACATACAACCCACAAACACATACACAAAGCTAAATTGTAAAATAATAGAAAGTAGTATAGATCATAAACATGTGGTTTATGAGTGGTTTCCTATGAGAGGTGCGTAGGAAACCACTCCCACTAAATAATGTTTTGACCCTGATGTTCATTGAGATTTACTTCCTTTCTTCTTCCTCCAGCTGATATTCAGCTTGATAAAAAAAATTCTATGAACTAAACGGAATAAAATAACCTTTCTTGGTAAAAATTGATTAGCACACTGGAAGCCCAGCTTATAATAAGTACTGTTGGTGAGGAGGTTTTTCAGTCTATACTAAGTATTTTCAAGGAGGCAGGGATTTCCTCCCAAGAAAGTGGAGAGATGTAATAGTCTTTTATTAGAACCAAAATTACTCCTTTACTAAACACTCAGTTAAATGGAGAAACTACAGATGTTGTCCCTGGCTGTAGATTTAATCATCTTAATAAAAGCTGATACCATTATATAACAGGTCTACAATTAATGTAGCTCTAATTACTAGGAGACTGGTCAGCAGATAGGCACACTGCTGCTTGAGTCCAGCAATATCTGCACCTAGAATTTCTAAATTATTTTTTTTCAGAGGCAACAATCCCTTCTCACAAATACAGATTTAAAAAGAGATGAATTGCGAGTTTCCTTTTCTGGGTAAATCAGTCATTGTTAGGACTATTCTTTGATTAAAAAGCCAAAGTTCAGGAAAAAAATATTTCTTATAAACCAAAGTAGGGAAAAAGAAATTGTGTTTTTCTCCTGCATTTCAGCTGTTAAGATATTTCTCCTGCATTTCAGCCGTTAAGATAAAGGTGAAGGTTCCCCTCGCACAATACATGCTAGTCATTCCCAACTCTAGGGGGCGGTGCTCATCTCTGTTTCAAAGCCGAAGAGCCAGCACTCTCCGAAGACATCTCCATGGTCATGTGGCTGGTATGACTAAATGCTGAAGGCACATGGAACACTGTTACCTTCCCACCAAAGGTGGCCCCTATTTTTCTGTTTGCATTTTTACATGCTTTCAAACTGCTAGGTTGGCAGAAGCTGGGACAAGTAACAGGAGCTCACTCCGTTACGCAGCGCTCAGGATTCGAACAGCCGAACTGCCGACCTTTCTGATCGACAAGCTTAGTGTCCTAGCCACTGAGCTACGCTTCAGCTGTTAGAATGGCTTAAAGACCAGCTCTTTTTAAAAAAATGGAAATGAGAAATTATAGTTTATGGAAATAACTGCCCCTCTTGTGGACAACCATGCTAACGAATTCTGAGTTACACAGTTATACAGGGAAACTAGACAAATTTGTAGAGGACTTATTGTTGGCATCTACTAGTTTTGATGGCTGTTTATTAAACTGATGTGAAATGTATCTGATCCAATTTGAATTAATTCAGTTTAGAAAATGATGTTGATTTACTGTAATTCTAATGTTGGTTTCAAAGAACCAGTTTAGTTCAGTTTACCTGACTGGTTGATTTGAAAAATGGGGTGGGTAGGTTGCAGATATGCAAATTGTCAAATAGATTGACAAAGTTAATTCTGAAAATTGATTTAATGAAACAGTTTAGCAACTCAGTTACCAGTACTTATATAACCTTGGTCATAGGATGGTCTGAGAAATTGAAAACTATCTCAGGAAGCAATGGTAAATTACTTGGGTACTATTGCCAAGAAAACTTCATGGATGTGTGCATGCAATCACTAGGGACCAAGCTCAACTTATCTGAATAACAAGAAGCACACACAAAAAAAACAGTTGTAAAGCATTATCATCCTCTTGCCCTTATGTGTGAATTTCCTGGATGTATTTGGTTTGTCAGAGAAGAACACAATATGTTGGGTTAAATGGGCCTTTATTCTAATTCTGTGGGCTTTTAAAATACGTTTCTAAATCTTACAAGTAATATTTAATAGTAGAAAAGATCCATAATATAGTTGAATAATCTTATTTCAAAAATGCATCAAGATTGCCACCTTGTGGTTGTTTCAGTGACTTACTTTCCTAACAAGATCTCTTCCATTTACCGTACTTGGGAACAACCACAACTAAACACCGTTTATTCTTAATAAACCACGCAATCTGAAAGATATTCGGTGTTTTTCTAGACAAAAATATTTCAGTTTTCTTCTCTGGCCTCTTTTGAGTCAGTGTTAAAATTAAGATACTTTCTGCCCCCCAATACTGAATCAATTGTGAATGCCTCATAGTTTATGACATTTTGTTTGTTTGTGTTTGTTTATTATTTGGATTTATATGCCGCCCTTCTCCCTAAGGACATGTAGTGTGTTATTGTAAGCAGACTTCGAGGTTTACCGTTTTATTACAGAACCAAAAGACAAACCTTTTCTTCAGACCTACGAATGGATTCTTTAAACATATTTTAAATGAATTTATTAAATAATAAAACACTGTCAAAGTCTGACTGTAGCACCGAAGATGCTAATCTAATTGCCGTTTCACTTTGAAGTATTTACAAACTTTCTTGTTTGGCCTCAAACCCCAGAGTTTTTGTAGTTTCGTAGTTTTGGATTATTTTCCTCAATGAGCCAATAAACTAGTGTTTTGAACTCCTTTGTTGGTTTTTTTAAAATCTAGTTTTAGATTTCTAGTTTTAGACTGGGCGGAGAATCGATCACGTTTTCAGTTCATGTTTATGCGGAAATATTAAAAATTCAAAAGGGTTTACAAAACAAACACCACTGTATGCTGGGTAAGATCTGGTTAGTCACACTAGATTGTAAGTATGACTTGGGGGTGGGAACCCTGAGGAAAGCAAAGACAAAATACTGTCTTGAGGCCTCCATGAAAGCACCCAGCAATACAAGCAACACCCTCCGATGCCAGCAAGCAGCCGACGCTCCGTGGAAAAAGTTCCGCTTTCGTCTTCCGTCATCTCCCTGCCGTTACGTCACTTCCCCCTCGCCGTCCCACGATTGGCTCCACGGAGCCGGATGCGAAGGCGGGCAATCCTTCCCCGTTGCCGCAGTGACAGGACCAGAGCGCTCTTGGAGCGGGGAAATGGCGGCGGCATCATCGTCGTCGCGTCGCTCGCAGCAGCATCATCACCACCACCCCGCAAGTCACCACTCAGTCCAGACTCCCGTTTCTCCGCCTCGCAGCCCCAACCTTTCTCCCACCGGAGCTTCCCCTCAGCAGCGGCCCACTCTGGCCGGACTCGAGGGCGAGGCCCCCGTCAACAGCGGCCGGGAAGGGACGGCGGGAACGGAGAGGCCTTTTTCTCCAGAGAGCGCCTGCGAAAGCTCTGGGCCTCCGCCGCCGCCGGGCTCCGGAGCCAGCAGCGCCGCCGCCACCAGCAGCAGCAGCTCCGGGTCTTCGTCTTCTTCTTCCTCCTCTGCTGCCTCTAGCCCGGCTGCTCCCGACAGCCCCGACCCACCCCCTCCGCCGTTGCAGCCGCTTCCTCCGCCCGTGGGAAGCGGCGCTTTTCGGGAGCTGCTCGAGGCCTGCCGCAATGGGGACGTAACCCGGGTCAGGCGCCTGGTGGACGCTACCAACGTCAACGCCAAAGATATGGCCGGGCGGAAATCCACCCCTTTGCACTTCGCGGCAGGTGAGACTCCTAGAGGGGTTGGTGGGCTCCAAAATATAGCGCCGGGCCCGCCCTTTGGTCGGGATGCTTTGCCACCGCTGAGGTGAAGAAACAGCCGCTCACCGTGCAAGGGCGAATGGCCCCATCTCCCTCCCTGAGGGAGGTGGTAGTAGGCCATAATGGGCTTCAGGCTTTCCATCCTCCCCTGTGCCGCCTTGCACAGGAGGCAGCCAAAAAACTAGGTTGGTTCCAAGGGTGGTATTCTGCCAGTTCCGACAGGTTCCGGAGAACTGGTAGTGATAATTTTGACTGGTTCGAAGAACCACCTCTGATTGGACGACACCAGCAAATACCATCTCTGATTGGGCCGCAGCATAGCCATGCCTACTAAACCGGTAGTAAAAATATTTGAATCCCACCACTCTGGGAACCATCCTCTCTGCTCTCGTCTGAGCTGCTAAGGGTAAAGGAGGGTTTGCCCTGCTCAGACTGGCTCCTGTCCTGTCCAGTGAAGAATGGAGCAGATTGTGCCTGCCTTCTTCCGCTCTCCTTTTCATTCTTTCTGGAAAGAGAGAAACAGATAAATCGGGGAAGGAGGGAAAGAGTGTATCTTGAGGAAGCAACTGCTGTGCCTGTCCTTGCTTTCTTAGCAATGCAGTGGGAAAGATTGTGCTGTTAGAGCTAAATAGGCTGGCACGTTGTATTTAAACCATAAAATTGTTAATTGGTCCGATTTCAGCTTTGCCTATGATGTGAATCCAGCCATTGTATGAATATGGTGAATGAACCAAGAAAAGTATGAGGGTTTGGCTCAGAAGGGCTGCCTGGAGAATGGCCATTCTGTATGGATCCCTTGATGAGGAAATGTATGAGAGTATGAGAATAAGAAGTTCTTGGAGAACTATTCTCTACATAACTTGGAATCATTCCTGGAGAGGTGAAGGGTCCTGTATCCCCACTCATTTAAAGAACAGGGGATGTGGAGCTCTTAAGATCTTAGTCCTAGTTTAGCAATAGTTGTTTCTAAGGCTCATATTGTGTTTTTCAGCTTATGGCTTGCATTGTCAGAAATTTTTATACTGTGTCTCAATAAAGACCATGTGGTATAGAGTTTCATGGATTAGATTTGCTAAAATCAATTGCATATTAAATTATTCCATTGAGTGGTCTATGTAGCATGAAGTAACAGAGAAATTTGTTTGCAATTTCACATTCCAAGAAAAAAAATGGGAAAAATTATTATTATTATTATTATTATTATTATTATTATTATTATTATTATTATTATTATTTATTAAATTTCTATACCGCCCTTCTCCC
>JANHFR010003336.1:82613-94706 GCA_032468015.1 Mimophis mahfalensis
AAGAAAGAAGGAAGGAAGGAAGGAAGGAAAGAAAGAAAGAAAGAAAGAAAGAAAGAAAGAAAGAAAGAAAGAAAGAAGACAAGGGAAAAGGAAGGGAGAAAGAAGGAAAGTTTTTCTCTGCCTTGCCTATTCTGAAGTGGTTAGCACTACATGTTAATGTTGCCTCGAATTAATTATTTAATCCAGATAATTACATTCAATCAGAAAGCAAAAAGTGTTGAATGGTGTTTATGAAATTAATTTTATTATTCTGTGCTGTGTGAAGCAGATTTCTAGTTCTAATTAGGGATATTATACTGCAAACATCAGTAATCTTGTTTACTTTAGAGGCTTTGTAAAAAGAAGAAAAATCCCATCCGTTACTCAATAAAATTCTCGATTTAGGGGGTCTTGTAGCTCTCCTACTAATCCTAATTATGTCTGCAAAAGATAAGGCCCAATTGAGATTCCAAAGTGCAAAAACCTGTGATATAGAATTTCTTTTCTGAAATTATAATTTATTAATTTGTGTTTAAATATTTAATACTATAACTGAAAGATTTGTCAGTTCATTTACTTGGTTAACATGGAGCCTTACATTTTAGGGAACTGAATATAGTCTGAAATTGATCACTGTTGCTTTCAGTGTTGTGTCATGGGCATTGCTAAATCTTTATGCATTCCACATTTACTATGAGAATGATTAATAATCAAGTCATGGTATAGCTTTTTTTCCAAGAGGCAAAATCCTTAAAGACCAGACTCCTCAAAAACATTAAAGCATTAAAATGGAAGAAATACTGAAAATTGCAGCTTCTTGTTAAAGATTCTGGAGTCAAGTTTCTGTGGCATTGCTTGGCATGACAGCTGTATAATTTTGTACAGGCTGAGAGGAAGAACTCACGTGGAAAACCCAGTGTTATCGTGATCCCAGTGCCTTGAGTTTTTATACTGTATGTTGGTTATGGAAAGCTATTTTAGTCTTGGTGCCAGAAGCACAATACTGTACTTGCCGAATAGGCAAAAGGCGTCCTCAGAGGATAATAGCTGAGTAGGACATATTGCGTCTTGAATTGCAGAGAAGAGAGAAGTTTATATTAGCCACAAATACCATAAACCAGGCACAGAAGACTGTCTGACTTGATTGCCCTGTAATTGAGTTTGTTTAGGGATCTTCTCCGTAGTCTTTATTCAAGCGAAATAAAGCCTGGTATTCTGGAGAAACCTGGCAAAGGCAAGGAAGAGAAACCTCAAGAAAAATACTGGCTACCACAAAATAGGAGACAGGATAAATTGTATGTATACAGTATATTTTAAACCTTTTTTTCCATTTTTAAACTACATTTAGTTGATCTAAAGATTGTAAAAGCCATTTCTTTAGTACTTAGTGCTTAGAATTTTATTCTTCAGATTTTTTATTTATTGTTTTGAAAACAATGATGGAGAAACAGAAAAAAGGTGAAACCCAAAAATAAAATACATGGTCAAAGGAAAAAAAAACATACATGCATTTATTTTTAAGAAAAAAAAGTAAAAAAATAGAAAGAAAAAAGAAAATTATATTACTTCTAGCCCTCGGTAACTCCACCGACTCCCTTTTGTCCATTTCAAAAGTATTTTCCTATACAGGATGAAAAACTGCAATTTGAATTAAGTACTTTGATAATACATACTCAGCTGGCATTGTTACTTGTAATTATTGTATGTCAATATGAAGATTTGGTTTAGCTTGAAATATCCTTATGTTCTTTAATTACTGTTTCTTATTACAGTCTACCCCATTACATTTGGCTGCAGGATATAACAGAGTTCGTATAGTCCAGCTTTTACTTCAACATGGTGCTGATGTCCATGCAAAAGACAAAGGGTATGTAAAATTGTATACTTTGGTTTTGATAGTGCTAATATGATGTAAGAGGAGTATGGGGGAAAGCACCTTTTCATAATGACACTCAACAGATTCATAGGGACTATTTTGAGGCCAGGCAAAACTCTTCCCTCCCCCCTAAATCATTTAAAACTGGTTGCTTTTGTTTCAATTTTGTGTATATTTGAAGTTTCTGTTTCCTTCATTATTCTCTGATTGTTATTTATTTTTGCTTTCCATCTTACGGTAGCATATTTTATTGCAATGTATATTTTCATGAGTAATATTCTGTGAGCCATTCAGACAAATCTAGCCCGATTATCAGTAAAAATAAGATAGTGATTTGAGTAAAAGTGGAATGGCATTGTTCATGGAAGTAAATAATATATATCCATGTTGCAACTATCTCAGAATTCCCCAACATCTCTGGCTTTGTGGATCATGTGAGGGGGGAAGTGGGGATGGTTCCGTGTGAGTGGCTGGCAAGTGTGCACGCAGCTCCATTTGCATAAGCAGTGTGCATGTGCTACTTGTGCAAGTGAGGACGTGTACATGCGTGTGCACTTGCCGGCCGTTTTTGGCGACTGGTTGCAAACCTCTTGGAGTCCACTAGTCGGCTGCGGCCCACCAGTCAGGGACCCCTGCACTATCTCATATAAGATCTGGAATGTTCACATAGTAGTCTTCCCCCCATATTTAGATGGTAATTAAAGCATAACATTTGTTTATGGCCCAGCGATAGGGAAATATTTAGACAGTAACTATCACTCCTCTGTAATTTATGACAGCAAGGTAGTGACAGGCCATTGGACTTGATGACCTCTTGGATCTCTTCCAGTTGATTTCATTCTGTTTGTTTGATTTAAAATATTCAGCTGTAGCTGTAAATTTGCTGTGCTCCTTTTTCTTCTCTGTGAATGGCATGGATAGCCTCAGTTTTAAAGTTCTGTTGTATTTGTCAACTTATTATGGAAGCAATGAGTCTTTGAATGAGCCTAATTTTTTTCTGCAGTCTTCAAATTGTATGTATTCTTGGAAGGCATTTTACATAGTTCATGAAAGACTGAAGCAATTGTTTTACCTAACTGGCTTATTTGAAAGTTTGAGCTTTTTCCATGAAGCAAATCATGTTTCGCTTTTAGATGGAATATCACTATTCTAACTTTTGTTTGAAATTGGTCCATGAAAGTTGGCTTGCTTTTTACTCATGGTTTTTATGTCTGAACATTCTCAGTGAAACAAAAATATAAAAACTATGGAATAGTCCTTTAAAATATATGCAAAATATGTCCTTTAATGAAATGTAACTGTATATACACACAGCAGTAAAATAAACAATAAGCCCAAAATAGTGAAAAACAAAAGAACTCCCAGAAAGATACCATCCCTACATTTATGCAGGCAGGAAACATTAGAACTGTGCAAAGCTTTAAAAATAAACTAAATGCTTTGCTAAATGCTTTAGTCCAATGATGGCGAACCTATGGCATGCATGCCCAAAGTGGCACGCGGAATCATGTCGCCTGGCACGCGAGCTGTCGCCCAGCTCAGATCCACTGCGCATGGCACGTGACCCCCACACTCTCCTGCACATGCGCATGTGTGCACTATCCCCCTCTCCCCCTGAGCATGTGTGTGCGTTCCCCGGAGCCAAAAAACAGCTGAGCGGCGAACTGGTAGCTAAATTTAACAAACGGTTCGGGTGAACTGGTAACTAAATTTAGCTACCAGTTCGGTGTTTGAAACTCAGTTGATTAGCATGGAAGTGCTACTCAGCTCTGGGGATCGTGCATGCATGTGCAGGGAGGGGGGGATAGCACACACATGCCCGCGCGATCCCCAGAGCCAAAAAACACAGCTGATTGGTGCTTTCCATGCCATCAGCTGAGTTTCAAACACCGAACCTGTAGCTAAATTTAGGGTCACACGTGCATGCACTGGGGCGGAGAAGTGCAGGGGGGTTGCATGTGTGGGGTGGGGTGCACATTGCATTATGGGTACAGAACACATGAGAGCGCACGCAAGAGCGTCCATATGCACGTTCAGCACGCCACCAGAAAAAGGTTTGCCATCACTGCTTTAGTCCAAGCAAAATACTAAAGCTAATAAAATATATGATGCAGTGTAGTGAAGAATTATTTTTCTGAATAGCTAAACTATGTTTTTTTTCTTCGTTATAGTGGACTTGTGCCTCTACACAATGCATGTTCCTATGGACATTATGAAGTTACAGAATTACTACTGAAGGTGGATAAGTTAATAATTACATAATTATATAAAGACTGTCATTAATGCAAAGGGTTCTGTTTACAAATTATAGGTTATATTGCATGTGAGATAATTTGTATGCCTTTGTGAAGTTGATAAAGAAAATATTTTAGAGAACTCTCTATTCCCTATTTAAAAAAGGCTGCTTCTTATTTGAAATAATTCATCACTGTATAGATGTAATTCATCAAATAATTCATCACTGTAAAGCTGTCACCAATTTTGCTAAATTATCCCAAAAAACACCACCTTTTCCTCCAGTCTAATTTCACTAAGTGAAAAATGATTCAATTCCTATTCTCTTTTTCTCATCTTTATTGTAGAACAGATTTATTTATTTAGAAAATTTAGAAGATTCACTTGGCTGCCTAACATAAGTGAATAACTATTAAAAACAAGAATGAAATTAAACGGAATATAAAGGTATTTTGCAACTCACAGCTTCCGACACACATAGTGGACTTCTTTAGCGAACATAAATAACCCCTGAAAGAAAAGCCAGGCTTTGATGGCCTTTTGCAACCCAGCAAGTCAGGGCCACCCAATTTTTGGGTAGGAGTGGAGAGGAGGCCAAGGGGGCTGTTTCATTGGGCAGGCACCATGACAGCAAAGGCATGTCTCCTGAAGCCCACAAGATGGCACTGGTTCATAGAATAGAAACTACGCTACTTGCCCCAAACAAAGGACTCTCAAGTGCTATTATACCAAGATTTATACCAATTTTTGTAAACAAATCTCATGTGTTAATCTCGCTCTTTCGATGTCAGGCTGAATACATTTGTTCAGATAATGAAATGAAATGATTAAATTACTTCATATACATTAGATAGAAATTCTAATAATGTGATTTCCATCACATAAGACAGATAATCCAACCTAGTGTATTTAAAACTAAAAAAAAAATATTATTGATGCAACATAAAATGCCTGTTGTCTCTTCCTCCTGATACATTTGTTCCTTAGCATGGAGCCTGTGTTAATGCAATGGATCTCTGGCAGTTTACTCCATTACATGAAGCTGCTTCCAAGAATCGTGTGGAAGTTTGTTCTCTCTTACTCAGCCATGGTGCGGATCCAACATTAGTCAACTGCCACGGCAAGAGTGCTGTTGATATGGCACCGACACCTGAGCTCAAAGAGAGGCTCACCTGTAAGTATGACTGTGTGCAAGGTGTTATCATTCTTAGCAAGACTACAGAATTCATTCTTTTCTACAGTATTAAAAATGATATTCTGTTCTTTTAAAGTAAGACTGATCTGGTATCTCACCTTCAGTTGATGAATTTTTCATAGCATCTGAGAAATTTAAAGGATTTATTAATCGAAATTTATTTATGTGGCCACCCATCTGAGTACTATGACTCCAGGAGGCTACCAAAAATTTTAAAAATACAATGTAAGAAAAATACATATCAGGACCAACTAAAGCATAGAGTGGCTACCAAAGATATCATATGCCAGCAGTATTGGTTCAATTGCTTGCTCAACTCCTATGCCCAAGAAACAGCCTGGTCTTCAAGACTTACCTAAAAGTGAACATAGTCCAGACCAACCTAATTTTATCCGTTACAGAGGTAAGGTTTTAATTTCTAGCATAATTCCCCATCACCATCATTTCTTCTTTATTGGGAGCAATAAAACTTACAAAACAAATGCCTGGGAACTTTGTGGAACTTAAGATGTTTTTGGTCCAGCTTTGTGGTGCCACATTGCTCAGTCGTTACTAAAAGGAAGCCTATCAGTATGAGTGTTAGCCATGTTCTGCCTAATGTTTTCAGAAATACTATTGTCTCAGATACTGGAGCTAATATTTATAGAGATCATAACTAATGATCATGGAAAACATTAATTTTCCATGAATTTGTCCTTCCATACTTCTCCACCTGATTCATTTGGGTATCACTACATATCTGTGTGGCAATTTCCATAATTTCCTAAAGCTCCGAGTCAAGTGATATTTCTTTTGTCAGTCTTGTGTCTTTGTGATCCATTTCTATTGTTGTTTTTTTCCACACAGTACATAATTGTGTATATTAATGTTCTGGTCTTCATATCTTGTTTACAATTTCAATTTTTTCTGATCAAAAAACTCCCAAATGAAAAATTTGCTGATAGGATAATTCTACCATCTCTTTGATTATCTGCTTCCTTTCCATATACTAAACCCTCTCCTTATTTAGCAACCATATTCCAATGACTTGGGCGTTAAGCGAAATGATCACTAAGTGATTAAAGGAGAGAAACACTGTGAAGATCACTAGTTGCTGCTGTTTCGTTCAGATAAAGTTCTCATATACAAATCCATTTTCCCCTTTGATCGGAAAGTGATTTTTCATATCACTTATTACTGTATTTTTATTGTTGGGCTTATTATTTTTGTATTTGCAAATGGTTGCTAAACAAAGTAGCCACTAAATGAGGAATGGCTTTATTTTACACTCCGAAAGCTGTTTTTGAAGTGTGTCAACTTGAATTATATATATCATAATTTAAATGTGACCATGGAATAGAAAGATATATTTGTACCGTAGTTTCAATTTTCATTTTTTCCTAATGAATCCCCAATGTGGGATTTGCCTTTTTCATAATTTAGCACACTGAATGCAGTCATTTACTACAGTCTCAAGATTCTTTTCTAGATCAGAGATTCAATCTAACCTCAGTCAGGTTATATGTGAAGATGTTATATATTTTTTTCTATTTAATATTTGCATACCCTGAGCCATGTTTGCAATTTTAATCTCTCCTTTTCTGTTTTAAAATTCGTTGCCATCCATTTTTGTTTTGATTACCTTATTTATTTGGTTTTGTCAAAAGAATTGAAATCACCTTCAGAGACTATCAGAGAAACTGTATCTGCAGTAATGTTATTTTGCACCGAAAACTATTTTGATTAAAAACTGCCTTTACCTTTTAAATCATGGATGTTTTTCTGTCTTTCACAAGCATTATTTGAGAGAATATAGTGGGACAGTCCACTAGGGAATTTTTCCCTTCTACATTATTTTTCTGCATCACTGTTATAAATCTGGTTTTACAACAGATATTTATCACCCATAACTATGTGTTTTTCCGTTCTGCAGATGAATTCAAAGGACATTCCTTATTACAAGCAGCAAGGGAAGCTGATTTAGCCAAAGTCAAGAAAACACTTGCCTTGGAGGTCATTAATTTTAAGCAGCCACAATCTCATGAGACAGCACTGGTGAGATCATGGAGTCACTCTTCTTGCTTTAGCTGTGTATACATTTAAGATTTGCTGGCAAAATCATACCAATAGTTATACATAGAGTTTCACCTCTTAAAAGTTAATGTTTGACCTGCTGTTGATTTAATGCCATATCAAGAAAAAAAATCTGAAAGAAACATCTCTTCCATTAACCCAAAACATTTAAAAAAATTTTTTCTCTGAAATGTATTATGCAGTCTGTTCAATATTTTACGACTTCTGTGAAAGTAATCTGTTAAAATGCAATCACACTATAATTAAGATATTGGAATCGTGCTGCCAAAATTCAAGGGTAAGGCTACCTTTGGCTATGGAAATTCAATGGGCAGTTTGAGACCACTCATCATCCTTGCACAAACTATTACTATGAGATTTTGTTAAAATTAAAGGAGACCTCCTTGCCAGGATCTTATAGTCATTTGAAGAATAAGTGGGATAAAAACATAATGTTGTTATGAGTAGTGGAAGCAATAGTAGAGAAACTTATCTCTTTACATATTTTATTAGTTCTTTACATATTTTATTCAGCACATGAAAAAAAGAAGGAGCTGAAATAAATAGTTTACCTCTCATTCTTTTTCAGTCGCAAACACAGTAAATCCTAAGTGAAATCTTGCTCCCCCAGATTAGCTCCTCTCCAGGAAAAAATAAAAATAAAACCAGTCAATGTAGTAAATATTAGACCTATTCTAATTTGTTCATAATGCCTCTGAGAACTGCTAGAAACGTGCTGACTGAGGATATGTGGAGTTTTGGTGGTTATTCTCTTGTGCTTATTTCAGTTTTGGGTTTTGCTGCTGGTATAGTTATCAATGGAAAGATCATAGATCTATTACTTGAAACATGCAAGCCAGGCTGAAATCAACCAAGGATATTTAATGAAGTGACTGAGAAAGATTTGTTCACATGGCTCATGTGGTACTAATGTTTGAGGAAAGAAAATAGACGTCTTAGAATAAGGGAGATCATGTAAATTATGCTTTACTGCCATGTTTCTCCAAAAAGACACCCACTTTGAAAAGAAGTCCTATCATGTTTTTGAGCGCATGCGATCAAATAAAGCCCCACCCACAAAATTAGCCCTAATTAAGATCCCACCCACCCCGAGGTGCAGGGGGTTGGGGGAGGCACACAGGTAAAAAATAAGCTAGGGTGGGGATGGGGGAGATGGAGCTGCCCTACTTACCAGGCCTCGCACACCCTGACACTTGCCTTGCCTTCTTCTGTGGCTACTTGCCGCCATTCACACGCATTGCCCCGGCCTCCGTTTCTCCATCAGTTACCTTCCGGAAAGCCCTCTGCAGACAATAATAGAGCTTTGCAAATGCCTTCTGGAAAGCCCTCTGCAGCCTATAACAGAGCTCTGAATCGATCCAGAACTCTTTATTATCAGCTGCAGAGGGCTTTCCAGAAGGCATCTGAAGGCGAAACTGAGGCCAGGACGATGCGTGCAAGTGGTGGCAAGCAGCTGCAGAAGAAATGGGCCAGCAGCGGGCTCCTGTTGGACAGGGCTGTTGGTGCCACCTCTGCGAGGTGACTCAGTAATTAGAACCCTCCAAAAAGAAGGCCTAGTCGTTTTTTCCGAGGTCAAAAGAAAATAAGACCTGGCCTTCTTTTTGGAGAAACACAGAAGTGCCATACTCTTAAATTACATGAACATAATTTTATTTTGTTAATGTATTTATTTACTTACTACATTTCCATGCTAACCATCTCGCTAGTACAGCAACTCCCGGTGGCTTACATTTTATTATATTATGTACCACCTTGTATTACAACCTTCTCATTATACAATGCTGTCTCTTTTGCAGCACTGTGCTGTGTCATCTCTTCACCCTAAACGGAAACAAGTCACTGAATTACTGCTTCGGAAAGGAGCCAATGTCAATGAAAAAAACAAGGAGTATGTTTATTCTTTGAAATTGCAATATTTGCATTTAGATGAATCAGGCAACCTTTGAGAGCTGTTAATCTTATCTCTTTTCCAATCTAGTTTCATGACTCCTTTGCATGTGGCTGCTGAACGAGCACACAATGATGTTATGGAAGTTCTGCATAAACATGGCGCAAAGGTAAATATTGTTCTGTATTTTAAGTAATGCAGCGGATGGGGAGAATAGTCTTGTGTGTGATCTCTCATGTGTGATAAACAGCTATGAGTTCTGCTTATTCTAATAGTAACATGGACACCTCTGGACCCGGTGACTGACCCAGATTGGATCCAGTAACATGGAAAGCATGGAACATGTAGTAACATGTTTCAGGAGTGGATGCTCAGCATTTTATCTTGTTTGTTACAGAATTTGAATAGATGAACTTTGGAAATATTATATTATATATATTTCCTGGCCAGTTTTATTGGTCATATGTGTTTTTGAAATCTATAAATGTTTAGATACGTGGGTTTTAGGGGGAACAAAAGTTCTTTAATTGTATTCATCTGTACTTGATACAGAGATATGGTAATAGAAGTCTGTTTTGACTTAAAAGAATTCAGATAAAACATTTTATTTTTCTGCTAAATTCATTCATAATGCATTAGATTTATTAAACAAACTCCTATGATTATTTTCCTGATGTTGCCATAGCAGTGTTTGATACAATAATATAGAAAGAGTAATAATAGTACATCTTCATCATAGATGCTAATCTGCTCCGTTTGCTGACATTGTTCTGCCTTTCTGTTTTAATCAAGCAGTATGCTAAGTAAATGCTAATTAAATCATTGGGATCATGACAGGAAAGAAATATGTCGCTGTAATTCTTACTGAACGTTATTATCCATTTCCTTTTAATATATTTTAAGTGAAATTCAATAAATTAATCAGTATTCAGTAGTTCAGTAGTTCAAAGTCAAACATGCACCTAAAATCTGGTATATGTCTGCAGCTCCTGCCATTCTTCATAACTTGGAAAATATGCAGAAGCTACTGCTTTTGTATGCCTATGTAGAGTGAAGTACCTTTAAATCTTAAGACTTGCACAGCCCTATTAGTCAATAAATGGTTATTTATTCTGTTAGGTACTTGGGACAAAGTATTAGAAAAGAATATTTTTATTCAGTTAATGAGTGGATTTTTAGAGAAATGGATCCGTTTATCATATTTATTGATGTATTCTTCAGAGCAACTAAATATCATTCCATTCATTAATTTTGAATCACGTATAGGCTTGCTAATAATTCTTTCTAACTGAATAATTTAATTTGAGGGTTTAAATTGTCATTAGATATATGGATGCTGTAATTGCATTTATAGTAAGCATGGGAAAAAACATTTCACAGGATCACCTATTTTATTTGCTCCTAAATTTCTTCAATCTTTTCTGGAAAGCTGACTTACTCACAAGCCACATTTCCAGTATGTTCAGATTATTATTTGAGATTATATGTAAGGTTTGAGTGAGATGTAACAGGATCTAGTGATGATATCTAGCCAACAAGATATTAGAGAACCCAAAGGTCTTCTGATAGCCTCTAGCTTTACTTTTAAAAGTAATGTGCTTAGCTAAGATTACAATTCTTAAGACAGGTTTAGGTGTAGGTTTATTGAATTTGTATACTGCCCTTCTCCTGAAGGACTCAGGGCGGTGAACAGTAAAAAAAACAGATATACAACGTTGTTGTTTTTTTTAAAAAAAAAACAGTTTACCATGCTTGAGGTTCTCTAATGCTTTGGAGCAAGATAAAAAGAGACAATCTTTTTGCATTCAGTCATTGTGTTGCCTGCATCCTTGCTTATTATTGGGTATGGGAAGCAGTGAGCCAAGTTAATGTCACACAAATGAGGAAAGATGGGACTTATTGATGTATAAATATTGTGGTGGAAAGGAGAAATTACTTTACACCTTGAGCCCTAGTGCGGACATGTACATTTTTCATTTTAGCAGAGGTTGAGATAATCTAATGCCAATATCACTCCCAGGAACCACAACACATGGAACAGTGCTTTTACATATTAGGAAGTCTGATTTCATTCTTTGTACACTGATAGGAATTTGAAATTGTGATGTAAGATTTCTAGTGTTTTGCCATTGTTGTTTGCTTAGCTTTAATAAGGTCACATTAAATTTCCGATGGGAGGTTGCAATATATATGGAGAGTTGTGCATTGCTCTTTTTATCTTGCTCCTTAGATAACTATCAGTCATTTTCTAAAATCGGCCTTCAGTATGCAAAAGAACCTTCCAGCACAACTTTTTGTAACATATCTGAGGAGAAAATACTTGAGAATTTCTCTTTATATCCACATCTCATCTCTAGGAAACAAATAATCTGGAAGCAGTTATTCCACTGCTAAAGTGATACAGATGTTGGCAGAACACAATGCTATACTGCATACTGACTGTTGCATTCCTGCAGAATAACATACAGATTGGCCAAGGATTTTGGGGCATAAAAGTTAAACACATCTTATAGGCACCAGATTGGAGAAGACTGCTTTAAACTGTATAGGTTATCATAAGAAAACCAATAGGGCATTACAGATATTTTCATTTAAGACTAATGAATGTGACCATGTTATCCCTCAATCTGTTTTGCTTCTGTTAGTTGGAGTTTTAATTTAATATCATCTTAAGTGCTGAACTAAGTTTGAAATTGGCAAAATGCAAAATTAATGTATATATGAACAGAGGTGTCTTTTTACAAAATTAATTCAAGTTTATGTAGATCAGTGTTTCTCAACCTTGGCAGTTTGAAGATGCGTGGACTTCAACTCCCAGAATTCCACAGCCAGCAATGCTGGCTGTGG
>JANHFR010003336.1:94806-106760 GCA_032468015.1 Mimophis mahfalensis
TCATCAGCATACTGATGATACCCCACCCCAAAGCCACGAATGATCTCACCCAGCGGCTTCATGTAGATGTTGAACAAAAGGGGCGAGAGAACTGACCCCTAAGGCACCCCACAAAGGAGAGGCCTCGGAGCCAATCTCTGCCCCCCTGCAAACACCCAATGTGAGTGGCCCAAGTGGAAGGAGGAGAACTACCATAAAACGGTGCCTCCCACTCCCAACCCCCTGAGCCGCTGCCACATGATACCATGGTCAATGGTATTGAAAGCGGCCGAGAGGTCTAAAAGTATCAGGGCAGAGGAGCAACCCCTGGCCCTGGCCCGCCAGAGATCATTAACCAGCGTGACCAAAGCCATCTCAGGGCTGTGACCGGGCCTGAAGCCTGACTGGAACGGGTCCAGTGGCTTTCAATTTATGTAGTTTCATTTTTCTTCCTCCTAATATATATTTTGCCAACTTTATTTCACCCAACTTTATGATCTCCTCCTCCTTTTCTCCTTTTTCTATTTA
This sequence comes from Mimophis mahfalensis, assembly GCA_032468015.1. Classification (NCBI taxonomy): domain Eukaryota; kingdom Metazoa; phylum Chordata; class Lepidosauria; order Squamata; genus Mimophis; species Mimophis mahfalensis. Next base: position 95,314 of record JANHFR010003336.1, read on the forward strand.
TTGTGTCATCTATTCTGTCTCATCATCTACACTTACAGGTATCTCCCTTGTTTCCTGGGTTTTAGGATCCTGCTTCATAATTCTTTCTTGCACATTTTTGGTCTTTCCAGTTATATCATGTAATAAGTCCTTTATCTCCCTGAAATTTCCCATCATTGTATCATAAAAGCTTTGAAGTAACATCATAATTTGTTTTTGTGCCTTCGATTCTTCCCAATGGGCCACCTTGCCTTATTTTTAAAAAGTCCAAGTAGTATACAATGTTCTGTCAATAATCTCTAACTCAGAGAAACAGCTTCTGTGCTGCTCCAGAGAGCAGAAATGGATGGGAACAGCGTGTTCCCTGTGCTGCAAAAGCTGTGCCGTGTGGATGCGCGCACATGCCCGACTAAAGTTAGTCTTTAGATTAATGTCTAAAGCGGGGATGGGGGGACATTTTTCTTTTCTGAACATATAATGCTGTAGTTGCCTTTTTATTTAAGTATGTTTTTAGTAGAATCATTATTCCATTACTAATTCCAATATATCACTTATTGTCCATGAAAGAAACACTATCAAAGTAGCATAAGTAGTAGCAGCAATACAATCATTTACAAATGCACAATCATTCCAATCTTAAATGAGTTATCACAGCTTGAGAGCAACTAAATGAATGTCCTGTCCTGTATAATAATCTCATTTAACTTGGTTTCTGTCTATCACACATTGGTCATGAAGTGAAATAGAAATAATAAATAAGCTTGCCATGGGAAATTTTATATAAACATTCCAAATTAATACACGTATATAAATGAATACAGTGGTCCCTCAACCTACAAAATTAATCCGTTCTGAATGCATATTTGGAAGTCGGAAAATTCGCAGGGCGAAAAGCGGCTTCCCATAGAGATGCATTGGGAACAGATTAATTCGTTCCAGAGCCTAGGAAAAAGACCCAGACTCCCAGTTTTTTGTGGAAACCTCTTTATGAGGTGCACTTTAAAGGTATGCAAAATGCACAGCATAATTCTTAATTATTAGTAATTAAGTAAACCTTAATAATTATTTTTCTACAAAAAATGTTTTTTAAAAAGAACTTTACCAGCCGTTCGGGACCGGGTCGTAAGTCGAGGAAACCGCGGCTGTCATTCAGAAGTCGGGGAAACCGCGGCTAAAAGCGCCAGTGGTTTCCCCGTTCGGAAGTCGAAATCTTCGTATGTTGGGTTGTTCGTATGTTGAGGGACCACTGTATATTATTCATGTTTTCCCTTAGATGAATGCGCTGGACACACTTGGACAGACTCCTTTGCACAGGGCTGCTTTGGCAGGTCACTTGCAGACATGTCGCCTCCTGTTGAATTACGGCTCCGACCCCTCCATCATCTCCTTGCAAGGTTTCACAGCAGCACAAATGGGCAATGAAGCAGTGCAGCAGATACTGAATGGTAGGTATTTTTGTTGCTTGACAACTGAAGAATAATTTGGGTTTTCAGAAGAAAGTCTGGTTCTAATTTTAGTTTTTTGAAAATTCATTTCGATTGTCTTGCTCTGAAGTTCTGCAAAATGATTAGCAATTTAAAGGTGTGAAAAAATAACTTTAAAAATATGAATCAATTGATGGGTCTTAATTTCTCCTTTGGTAAATCTGCTTATATCCCTCAACTTTTATTAAACAACAAAATAACATTAAAAATCTGTACAGAAAACATTTCCTACTGCTTGCTATTTTCTGCTACATAAGTCCCACTAGGTTTATGTAGCAGAAAATAGCAAGCAGTAGGTTGTGGTTATTATTGCACTGCTTTATCTACCTTAAGAAAAAGGAATTCCTAAGAAAAAGGAAACAGACCACCTATATTACATCTTTCAACAAAACATATATTCGAACAACTTTATCAGAAAGTGCCTGACCTTTCAGCCCACTGCAGCACAACCGACACAAGCTATGAAAAAAATAAAATTGTTAGATATCAAAGACATTTCAGAAGCAACCAACAGGCTATTGCAAACACATGGCATCACCATAGCACAGAAACCAAACCACCATTGCTCTCCAAAACATCTTAAGTAACCCTAAAGACCTGGCAGCCCAAAAAAGGAAAAAGGACGTCTACAATATACTATGTAGGGTACCTGGGTGGAAGACTAGCAGAACACACCCATGAACCCCAACTAGCAATCAGAAGACACAGTGAAAAGTCCTTAATCTCACAGTACATGGTCATATTCAACCATAGTTTCAACTGGGAAATCATAAGCATACTGAACCAAATTAAATCTAAAACGTTAGAGAATTCCTGGATGTTTGACATTCAGAAAAGTCGGTCATCAAAAGGCATCTATTGGTAAACCACATTTACAGACCTTTCAAAAGGGACCATAAAAAGCTAAGAAAGAAACAAAAAAGATCAGAACATATCTTCTCCAGCAACGAACAGGAATTAACCCCAGACAATCAAGCAGTAAACAATACCCTAATTAAGCAACTGCCAGGGAAAAAAACCACATCTGCACCAACACTGGCAGGCCAAACTACAGAGAGCAAAAACCCCACTCACTAGTACTGAAGATGTTACCGTCAGATAATTAAACATCTGCAAGCAAACAGCCTTTATCAGCACCACAGTTCAACCCTGAGCTACGTATGTTCCCTTCTGTTGGAACCAGTAAAAAGAATTCAAAGTAAAAGTGATTCAGCATAATTGGGAGGAAAGAAATGAATGAATTTGATTGCTTGTTGTTGCCAAGTGGGTCAGGGTAGGGTTATTGTTTTTGTTCTTTCTATAGTGTGTTTTTATTTTTTGGAAACCTGCTAGAATCACTGAAAGTCAATGGGCAGCCATATAAATTTTATTTAGAGAATGGCTGCCCATTCACTTTCAATGACTCTAGAAGAAAATTGTTGTTTTCTTCTAGGTCTGATTCAAGGTGCTCATTTTTTAATCTTTAAAATCCTTCATGACATGGGACTGGACTATCTTGAGGGATTGCCTCTCCCTGGTTATGTCAGCCTGCCTCATTGGATCTGACAACGAGGCAGGCTGTAGATACCATCAACTATGAACCTGCATTTAGTGCATCCCTGGAGATGTGCTTTCTGCGATGTGACACCTGCTTTATGGAACATTCTTCCTTCTGAAATTAGATTAGCTCCATCCCTTTTGACATACCAGAAGGCCTTCAACACCTGGTTATGTGAAGCTTTCGGTCCTGAGGAACTGCACACATGTTTAGATGCTTAGCTAGTTGTTCTTATCTTCTCTTCACCTAGGATTTATGAATATGCTTTTTATGATATTTATTTTTAAAAAAATATTTGTATATTTGTTTTTTATATGTGGCTTTACCTATCTGTTATACATCAACTAGAGTCACCTTGGGTGAAATGGGTGACTGTAAATTACATAAATAAAATAGCAGGAGGAGTATTTTAGAGTTTTGAAAGTATAATTGTGCTATTTCAAAGCATAAAACTGAACAAGTGCTAAAATTTTGAAAAAAAAATATTACAAAGTCATAATTGCTATGAGAAAGTTGAAAATTGGTAAGTTGTAATTATAGATATCATTATAACTGAAGAAATATTAAAATATGAATGAGCTTGTCTTATAAAGAGACTCTGGGATATTACTATGCGTATGTGAAGAATGTGTTTGTGTCTGACAATTAGAAGAATGTGATTCTTGTTTCACTATACAGAGGAAAAAGTGTGAATGCAAAAACTACAGATTAGTTTATGTTTGGGAAGTATTTGGTAGAATGCTGATTACAAGAGTGCAAGATGTGCTAATGAATAAAAATTGGGAAGTGCAATGTGTAGATCTCCAATTTACACATTTTCCTACAGGTGTAGTACAATGATGCTGTTGTAAACTAGATTTAATTATATTTCCTTCTTTTTTTCAAATGTTGTGCCCTTCATTTCTTAAGTTGCTGTTGTCCGTCTGAAAAGGAATGGCGTGTTTGGTGCATATATATGCATATAGAATTAAGTGTTTTTTAAGTATTAGTAATTTCAAACTATTAAGTCTTTTAATGATACTTACTTTGATCTACAGTATTGGATCTGATGCTAAGTCCCTGAATGGCGAGAATGATCGCACTCTTGCGAGATCCGGCCTGAATGGTGTGCATGAGCTTTTATTGTTTTAACTTTTTAAAGGTTTTTTACTTTGCATTGTTCATGTTGTTTCATTGTGAGCCGCCCAGAGTCCTTCGGGAGTTGGGCGGCATAGAAATATGAACAAAATAAAATAAAAATAAATAAAATAAAATAAAATGTATGCATGGGATGAGATTTGAACTGTGAAGGTTCATATTTGTAGCTCAGTTATAATCAGAATGCTAGAAAGAATATGCTGAGCATTAATTATAGTTTCTAACCTGAATGTCTTATAAAGGCACAATGTTTACTGTTTGTTTGTTTTTAAATCTTTGAACAGAAAATACTCCAGTACATACTTCTGATGTAGATTATAGACTGTTGGAAGCATCTAAAGCTGGAGATTTAGAAACTGTAAAGGTATGTTGAAATTAAAAGATTATAAGAAATTTAAGATAAATATGGCCATTTTAAATACAATGAGGAATTTTTTTTTTATGATGATAGTCTGCAATGGCCGTTGGACTTACATGCTTCTAGGTTCTTAGAATTTTTTTTTCCATTAACACTAATTAGTATTGCATTCCTTCCTAATACCTTGATTAGTCTTAATTGTGCTTAACTGTGAGTTTAAGTTAGGTTTTTTAAAGCAGAAATAATCAAATTAACCACAGTGCATCACCTTGGAATAAAACGATAAACCATAATTAAGGAAAACAGGAAAATCAAGCTTAGAGGAGAGAATAATATTTTGTGCTAAAGCAGTCTTTGACATTAAATATATATGTAGTAGTTAATATTGTGAAAAGTAATACTGGGTTTGAAACTTTCCTAACTGAAAAATATCCTACTCTTGAATAAATGGTATTGAATTGAAGCTGAAATAGAGCCATGAAACATTTATTTTTAGCAAATTAAATGTAGCAGCAATTCTTTTTAATGTAATAAAATATAGAATTATATTACACATTATTCTTTTTAATCAGATCCATAGCTGTATAGAAATTTATTTGTTTAAATAGATTTAGTTTGCCATGTTTTTATGTCCATGCATTGCTTTTAACCCTCCTGTTAGGTCATTAATGGAACTATAGATTTTAAATAGTTTCCTATAAAACTCCGAACGATTAAGATCAACTTCTTTGTACTACTTTCTGTCAAATTCAAAAGTGCTATATTTGCTTCTCGTTATTGTTTTTGGTTTTTTTTAAAAAAATTTCTGGAAAATAACCTGTATGGAATCTTAGTTATTTTATTGTAAGATAACTTGCACCCAGCGACTTTGTTATTTTTTATATTGTCCAGGGAACTTTATTATTCTTGCTATAAAGTCTTGAGGTGTGGAAGGCTATTTGAGATGTCTGTGGTGAATTCTACTGTGAATGTTTTCCTTTCTCATTTTTACATAGCAACTTTGCAGTCCTCAGAATGTGAATTGTAGAGACTTGGAGGGACGTCATTCAACCCCATTGCACTTTGCTGCAGGTTATAATCGAGTTTCAGTCGTTGAATACTTGCTTCATCATGGAGCAGATGTACATGCAAAGGATAAAGGGTAATTGAGACCATGTAATTTACTGTTTCATGTATGGGTAGACTGAACTCTTTCGCATGTTTGGAAAACTTCCTTGGTCCACCTCACCTTGTTAAATACATTATTTTCTTCCCTACAGAGACAAATCAATTACAATTTGATATACTAGTTCCAGCAATGTCTGCTCATTAAAACCTTGATCAAATTCAAGCAGATGATCAAGATATCTAATGTGGCAGAGCCAGTATCTCTGAGAGCCGTTTCTAGCCTAGTTAAGGCAACAGGCTAGAAATGAGGAGATTGTGAATTCTAGTCCCACTTTAGGCATGAAAGTTGGGCTGGTGATTTTGGACCAGTTACTCTCTCTCAGCCCAGCTCACTTCATAGGATTTTTGTTATGGGGAAAATAAGGTGAGGAGGAAGTATTAGGATCATCACCTTGAATTATTTTTAAATTTTGTAAAGGTGGGATAAAAAATAAATAATAAAATTTACCACCTGTGCTGTAGTGCAATTTCCCCTTTCATCCTGGACTATCCCTAGATACTTTTTAAAACCTTTTATAAAACCTACATTATATGTCTTCCTGGCACAAATTCATGCTCTTCCCATTAAGGTGACAATTGGCAGCTATGCTGGCCTTCCGGTGCTTTGCTTTCTAGTGCATTTAGGTGCAGTTTAAAGGCTTCTTCATCTATTGTGCTTTTTTTTAATAGCCAAAAAAAGAAAAACAGTACATTAAATTCACATCTGTTTAATCTTGTTCAGTATTAATGTGTGCAGAAACTGAGATTGCCATCCTTCCATCTTGCTCATTTCAGCTTTATCCTTGCAGTGGTATCATTAGATTATTGCCACATTTCTCACAGTTATGAAAGTTGATCCTTCTGTACTGTAAAGTGAGCTTCTGGATGTAGACAGTTTATAAACTCAGTTAAAATAAACTGACTAAAATAGAAAAGAAAGATGGCAGTTCCTTTTTTTTTTTATCCCATTTATATGCCGCCCTTCTCAGGAGACTCAGGGCGGCTTACAATCTGTTTAAGCACAAATCAGTGTGCTTAGCAATAGCTTTCATTCCTTGTATATGCCTGCTTATTAGCGGCATTTTTACAAAGTCAGCTTATTGCCCCCAACAATCTGGGTCCTCAATTTACCTACCTTGGAAAGATGGAAGGCTGAAGGATAACTATATTTTTTTGCTTTTAGATCTTGATAAACACTCTTTTTTTTTTTTTAACTTATTAGTGGATTAGTACCTCTCCATAATGCTTGTTCATATGGACACTATGAAGTTGCAGAGTTATTAGTGCGACATGGGGCTTCCGTCAATGTTGCTGATTTATGGAAGTTTACACCGCTACATGAAGCAGCAGCAAAGGGAAAATATGAAATCTGCAAGCTTCTTCTCAAAGTATGTACTTTAAATTCGGGTTTTGTTGGGTTTTTTTGCAAAGAGTCTTTGTTTACTTCAGACTATGATTCATAATAAAATATGCAGCAAATCTGTGTAATTTTCTTCAGAATAGAATTCTTCTTAGGATAATAATAAACAGTTCTATTGTTTTTTAAGGAAAGCATTGTATTCTAAGTTTAGATTGCAGTATATAACTACAAATTGAAATATCTCTGCAAAGGAATTGTTTGCATGTGCTCCGAGCAGTACAGTGAATCATCTGCATAATGCTGGTTTGTAATTGCTGCAAAACTATTAGTAACAATTAGGATACAACGCTGCCAGTGAATTTTTCAGGTTGGAGAGACAGGAAAGCAAAGCCGGCTTCAGTTTGCCATTGCTTCCCCAGGAATCCATCAAATTGCTTTTTTCTAAATGCATTGATTTCTCAGACTGTCAATAATAGCGTTGTCATGAACACAACCTGATTTATGGTCAGTTTCTCCATCTCTTTTCACTAACAATTTAATTTAGCATTTCATTTTTCCCACAAAACATTTCAAAAGGTTATTTTATAGGAGATTTCTGCCCCATGATACTTTAGACTACAGTCAAAAGTCAAGAGCATGTATGGTTGTCATAAAGGCTAAGAACGATTTCTTGATTTGCCAAAAAGATTTTTAGAGAAAGCTGTTGCGAGAATTATTAATATAGGATGTTAAATTTGATGAATTCTGGGCCTGATAAATGTGGTCTGTTGTTTTTTTCACACATATATTCAAATACAGTCAAAAATACATTATTTCATTTACACTTAGAACTTTTAAATATTTTCTTTAAATCCTGGAAAAAAGATATTTTTCAACTGCTTATACAGAACCATGCAAAAAAGTTAAATGTTATAAACCGATTGCCATAATATGAGGTACCAGAACTTGATGTCATGGCATCAGGAAGTAGTTCTGTGATACTAGACTATGATATGAGAGTACCAACCAAAAATAAATATTTGGGAACACATGGGCTTAGCTTCGTTTTATACTTTAAGTCCCCTGGTTCTGAAGGAACCAAATATATTCATGAAACATTTATTTGGAAATCCTTGGACATTCTTACTCAAAAGCATTTCTCAGAGGAGGAATAGCAGTTAGGTTAACAACCAAACTGCCACCTAGCAGCCATCCTTTCCTTAGAAACGCAAGGGCCCTAGGAAAGGCTTTAAAAAGAATTGCCTGTGTGGTGATATGGAGGCTGGAGAGTCGATGGCTGGAGGCTCCAGACCTTCTCTTCCTTGGGGTTTATATCTCAGTCCTGCAGCCTGCTCTGGAGTAGTGGACTAAATTATTCCTGCAGCCACCAAAGGCAATCAAAGCAATAGCCTTTAACTGGGATCGAAGTAAAAAAAGAAAAATCATGCCTTTGTTTTCCTTCCCTTGAAACACTCCTCTGCAACACACGCACACATCTGTGTTTATGCCTAGCTCTTCAAAGAAGCGCTGAACAGTTTGGAGTAATTTGAGCATGCATGAATTCTAGAGTCATCATGTAACTCTGCATTAATTGGACCAAATTCTGCCCTGTGGAAATGACAGGTAGTCCACTTACAACAGTTGAGTCCAGAGTTTCTGCTGCTAAACCAGGCGGTTGTTAAATGAGTCGTGCACAGTTTTATTATCTTTTTGCCAGAGTTAAGCAAATCACTTTTAACCATAATTTGCTTAAATAATAATTAAATAATGAAGTTGTTACATGGACCATGCAGTCATTAAGCGAATCTGGCTTCCCCCGTTGGCTGTTACTCAGAAGCTGGTTGGGAAGGTGACAAATGGCGATCCCGTGATCCTGCAACACTGCAACCATGGTAAATACTTGCTTGTTGCCAGGCACCCGGATTTTGATCATGACTGTTGTAATGGTTATAAGAGTGAGGAATGGTTGTAAATCACTTTTTTTCAGTGCCATTGTAATTTTGAACAGTCACTAAATGATTATAAGTTGAGGACTACCTACAGTTGCCTACAGAGATAATGCACTGTGGGGCACATTTTCAAATAAAGACATGGTGCTTAGCATATTATTGCCCTTTGGAGAATGAATCAGAAGAGTGTGAAATGAAAACTGCTTAAAGTTAGGTAACAGCTATATTTGTTCATAAAGGTAAAGGTTCCCCTCGCACATATGTGCTAGTCGTTTCCAACTCTAGGGGGTGGTGCTCATCTCCATTTCCAAGCCGAAGGGGCAGCGCTGTCCGAAGACGTCTCTGTGGTCATGTGGCCAGCATGACTAAATGCCAAAGGCACACAGAACACTCTTACCTTCCCACCAAAGGTGGTCCCTATTTTTCTACTTGCATTTTTACATGCTTTTGAGCTGCTAGGTTGGCAGAAGCTGGGACAAGTAACGGAAGCTCACTCTGTTATGCAGCACTCGGGATTCGAACCACTGAACTGCCGACCCTTCTGATCGACAAGCTCAGCGTCTTAGCCACTGAGGCACTGCATCCCTATTTGTTCATACCTTCTTTTAAATTTGGAAAATATGTTCTTAAAGCAAGTGTCCTGTTTGCTTGTACTAAAAACAGTCACCTTGATAGGCCTGTATAACACTAAAACATAAATGGCATGTGTACTATATTTAGTGGCATGGAGGATACAGTTTTCAGCTGTAAAACAGTAGAACTGTTGTTTGCAGCATGGAGCAGATCCAACCAAAAAGAACAGAGATGGCAACACCCCTTTGGACCTGGTGAAAGAGGGAGATACTGATATCCAGGACCTGCTGCGAGGGGACGCTGCCCTGCTGGATGCTGCTAAAAAGGGCTGCTTGGCACGAGTTCAGAAATTATGTTCTCCAGAAAACATCAATTGCCGGGATACCCAGGGCCGAAACTCCACCCCATTACATCTTGCTGGTAAGTGAGTGATTGGATTAATTTATTCATAGGAAATCCTCCTTGGAACAGATTTAAGAAACTTTTAAAGGTGCATGGCTTTTGAATAATTTCTTACGGTATTTGGTCTACGAGTCCTTCATTGCTGAATTGTCATTCATGCAGTATTTCTTTTTACACATAGCTGGTTATAATAATTTGGAAGTCGCTGAGTATCTTCTAGAACACGGTGCTGATGTTAACGCTCAAGACAAGGGAGGATTAATTCCACTACATAACGCAGCATCCTATGGGGTAAGCATTAATTAATAATCTCAGTGTAGTCACGACATCCAGCTTGCATTTCATTAAAAAGTATAAAACAAGTAGAAGAAAGAGCAACCAAAAGGGAGTAACAGCATAACATTTGTTTTATTTCAGTCTTCTACAAAACGTTGCTGAAATATGTACAGGGGAATTGTAAGGATTGTATCAATTGATGAGAATATTTGTAACTCGGGGTTGAATTGAAGTCATTGGCGCTCTCTGATCTTAATTGTTTTCTTGCAGACATTTTATTACCCAGCTAGGTTACAGGACAGACCAGTTGTATATAAACAGAGAGCACAACCCCATTCACTCCTAGCACTGATGATTTTACTTAATTGGATAATGAAACTTCTCCAAGAAAAAAAACCAACTTCAGAGAGCACCCAGGACCCCAGTATAAGATCTGTCATGTTACTTGGTAAAAAACAAACAAACACATAGTTGTTTTAAATAGTAATGTGAATATCATGTTATCTCTTGGTAAATATTTCTCTATTATGAAGGTGAAAACGAAGACAAGATTAAATGATGCATGGATCAAAAGTCCCGATTTCTATTTTCTACCTTAGTTGTAATTGGTGTTAGTGGTTTTTTTTCTCAGTTCTTGCATAGAAAAATAAATATGACACACGCATCTCCCATATTAAGGGAATTTAGATCATTGAAGAACTGAAAGTTGTAAATTTTACATACTGGTTAGTTAGTGTGCTTGTTGCTCATAGATCTCTTTGAATAGAACTATCTAATGATATCATCTCTATATATAAAACAGAGGTGCCTGTATGTGTGTATGTATGTGCCAAGTACTCTCTTCCATGCCTGCACCAATGTCGCCCAAACTTTACACACACATAACATGAGCTCTGGAGAAAAGCACTGTGGGGGTCAAGTATGCCCAGCATGTCTGTACACCCCAAAAAATGCTGCTCAATTGCCACCACCACCACCCCAAAAAAAACCCCACTCACCACAAACTGAGTGTTTTTCTCTGGCCCTCCACAAGGGGCACCAAACAGCAGCCTGGGTCTGTAGTGCAGATGTGCAGTGTACCAGTTAGAGCCAGCAACCATTTTGCCATTTCCACTCAATACAGACTCCCCTGTGCCGCTTCCTGCCTTTCCCTCAGGTTGCCCAGAGACAAAGCTGCTCCTTTCCCTAACAGCCAGTCGCTCAGTTTGGCCACTTTCTAAGGTTCAACCGGCCACTTTCTATTTCCTGCCTCCACTCAATTTATGGG
>JANHFR010003337.1:112909-123663 GCA_032468015.1 Mimophis mahfalensis
ATTAAAGAGCTGTTGCGTTAAATCACTCTTGGCTTCCCGAGTCCTCATTCCCACGCCTGATCTTCGGATCTAACAGAGAGATTGCTGTTTTGTGGAAGAATCTGCCTCCATGATGGAAGGGCGCTCTCCTTCAGGTGTTTTCTCTGTTGAGATTTCTTTCTTTGGTTGTCAACCAAGGATTTGTTTGTGAACCGTGTCAAATATTTAGCTGATTTTTTGGTTGTTAACCAAATTGGTTGTGAACCGAAGCTTTTGTGAACTGAGGTTCCACTGTATTTTATTCATCTTGTCATTTTTATTGTAGGAATTGTTTTACACTATGATAAGAGAGAACATTTTACTGAATGTGTTAATCTTTTTAACATACTGCACTTATTTCATTTTCAGTAGAGATTATATTAGGTACCCTCTCAGGTGAAAAACATAGGGCTAAACATATTTAAGCAATTTAAAAAGGAATATAATCTTTCTTATAATTTTTTTTCTAAAATTATTTCATATTTTACAAATCAACGGCACCAGCTAACACCTATTCTTTGTGAATCATAATTAAACATCAAGAAATTATTGATGGAGGAAGGCAATGATCGGCATCCTAGCATATCACCATTATTCAGGTGAGAGAATAAGCAGATGAGAATACAGTGCCCAAAGCCTCTCCTTAAGGGTGGGTGGTCTGGAACATGAAATATGAATGAAATAAATCTAAATACAACTGCAGCAATTGGCTAATGTACTGATGAGATTTTTATGAATCTACAACATTTCAGATGTAAACATAAGACATTTCTTCTTCAGTCAACACAAGACAAAAGATACTTAGAATACGGTACTGGCAACTGAGAACACATGGAACAGAATAAATTCAATCTCTTTCAGTGTCTATATCAGTAGGGAAATATGCCAGTCTATTAGATTCTTTTACATATTTATTGTAAAAAGATCTATTAAAAAGTCCATAACCAATTTTGTTTGTAACTTTTCCTAATATGTAGAATTTTTGCATATTATATGGCACACATTCCCAATGAAGTGTTTTAAAATACTATTTTTTTTTTCTTTTGGCAGTTTTATTTTTGAAAATACTTTTCTCTGTTGCAAATTCTTTTATTCTCTCTCCTACTTTTTGCATCCAACTTTTAGAAAATATTCTTTTGCAGAGAGATTTCTTACAATCAGTTTTTGGTATGTAGCTTTTACTATTTACCATTCATATTAATGTGCAGCTGTAAATTGTGGTGGATCTTTCAAATCAATTTTAGTTACAAATCCATAAATAAATAAATGCATACATATATAACACAAACACACATAAATAAGCAAACTAGTAAATAGCATGATATCCCATTGTTGTTGGACCCAGGGTATTTCAGAAGGCAGCATACGTAGCTTCACTTCATACATGGATAACAATTAGCAACTGATTGACATAACATTTTAATTTTTTTTAAAATCCAATTTATATGCCGCCCTTCTCCAGAGATTCAGGGCAGCTTACAATCTTTAAGCACAATTCAATGTGCTTAGCAATAGCCTTCATTCTTTAGTATATGCTGCTTACTGGGGCTTTTGCCGCCCGCCCCAAGCAGCACTTTACAAAGTCATCTTATTGGCCCCAGCAATCTGGGTCCTCAATTTACCTACCTCGGAAGGATGGAAGGCTGAGTCAATCTTGAGCCTGGGGAGATTCGAACTTGCACTAATTGCAGGCACCTGGAGGCTAAGTGCTAAATACTTTAACAAGCACTCATCTTGCTGCGCCACCGAGGCTCTTCTCTGTTCCTCTTTGATTTTCCAAATAAATCAACTTAAAATATCCTTAATTGCCTTTGGAATTTTAAGGATTATTGGTTCTGTTACATTTTCAGGTTAGCCAGAGAAATATAGATGCACCAAAGATTTTAATACCCGACTAAAACCTTAGTCTAGGAAGGAAGCTTGCTGGCTAATATTGGCTTTTTTGCTATTCTTCTGCCTGCCTCACATGACTATTTCTAGAAAGGAAAAAATGGACAAGAGAATACTACATATGCTGCTTAATGGGAAACACAATATATAAATTGAATGAAGGAATAATTGAATGAATAAATATTCTTCCTGTCCCTCATTTAGAATTTTGATTAAATCTCTTTTATTCAATTGTTGCCATTTAAATACAACTCTACAGTTCTCACTGAGTTCAACCTACAATATAGCTCTACTGTGTATAATATATACCCTCCTGGCAGAGTAAGAAAATGTATAAAATGGTAGCTTTTCATAAGGTATTATGGGGTGATTGAGAAAATGGGGTATGTATAAGTTTTGGTGTAACAACTTTGTTTTCATTTTGCTCCAACTTTGTTCATGATCAAACTGAGTTTTTTTTAAAAATCACTTTCATCATGTCTTCCTCTTTATAATTTTGCCTTGGAATGTCCACACAGAACTGATTCTTTCCTGAAATTTTCTTCCCATGTACACTCAGCTGGTTATAGACAACAGTTTCTTTCTTACACTTATCAAAGAACTTCAACTGGCTGAATTAAATCTAATTTAATTTGTGAAATGTAAAAGAAAACCCTTGAATGAATGTCCGTATTTTGCTTTGTTGTGTTCCCATTAAACAGCTTTTATGTTCTGTTTATTAGTTTGCTTCCTCCTTTCTTGGTTTCCAAAGCATTTAGAAACTCAAAAGTTCAAGATAGCAATGCCAACAGGCAACACTGCAAGCAATTCATTTGGTTTCTTTCACAAAAGAGAAGCACCAGAAGGTTGCTAACAAGGAACTCTTAGCTATAGACTTAATGGTGGAATGGTGGTGTGGGTGGGGAGCTGAATTCTTGCTGTTTATTGATTTTGATTTTTCTTATATATAAAATGTTACACTGCAACATCCTGCAGTGATAAGGAAAAAACCCAACACCTTGATAATCCAATCTGGATGGAGAAACCACCAGTAACTTTTTGACTGGTGGTTATTAGTATTATTCTCCTGCAACGATGGAGAAACACTTTTCCAATTAATAAATATATTCAGATTTACTGGAGAAATGTATTTAGCATTCAGAGCAGTTTTTATAAGTGAATCAGAAGAACATGAAAAGGTGCCTTGTAGTGAGATGGGTGCCAAACCAATTTAATAACTGATAAATAAATACACAAACAACAAAAAAATAAAGTAATAATGTTTACAGCCTGATAAAATATGGTTCCACTATACTTTAACCAATGCTAGAATGTGAAAGCTGTACTAAAACAAAATTGGTATTTTACAAATATCTACATCAGCTGTGGAATATAGTAAAAGTTGACATAAATGTTGACATAAAACTAAAGTAAACATCAAGTGCATCTAGACTTTTCCCCCCCTGTGCCTTCAAGTCATTGTTGACTATCGGTGACTGCATCGACAAGTCCCTGTAGTTTTCTTGGCAAGATTTTGGAAGTGGTTTGCGGTTGTCTTTTTCAAGGACTGAGTGAGAGTGATTGTCCCAAGGTCACCTTGTGCCTTAAGTTTGATTTAGATTTGTTCACAACTGCATATATGCATTGATGCATATCTGCACTGCAAAGGGCTTGATGGGTGCTTGTAGGTTGCAGATGGTTGCAGATGGGCAACCCACGTGCCTCCCGTATTTCAACTACACATTGCTTACAGATGCATGCTGATTGGTCAATCCTACTTCCACCTTGTTTTGAGAGCCCCCCTCCCCACTAGCCAGAACAGTCACAGAAGTATAAAGAGCAACAGCTACACAACCAACTCAGAATGAAAGCAACATACGTTTCCTCATGTGCAGTGACACAGAAGTCTAAATCATATCTAAGGCAGAACTAGAGCTCACACTTTCCTGGTTTCTAGCCTGATTCCATACTCACTACACCAGTGGTTCTCAACCTTCCTGATGCCGCGACCCTTTAATACAGTTTCTCATGTTGTGGTGACCCCCAACCATAAAATTATTTTCACATACACCTGTATTTGTATTGAAATATGTGTTTTCTGATGGTCTTAGGCGACCCCCCCAAAGGGGTCCCGACTCACAGGTTGAGAACCACTGCACTACACCAAACTGGCTCTACATATAAATAATCATTTCAGAGGTACTGGAGAGTAACATTTGACAGAAATCTGTGCAATAGTACTTGGTTCTGCCTTCACAAATTTAACCTGAAAATTTTTAAAGAAAGATCTTCAGCCAGTTAAAACACAAGATTTCATTTTATTTATGTTAATTGTAAAGAAAAAAATAATTATGGAGATAATGGTTACATTATTTACATGAAGGAAAAAGGCAAACCAATATTTTAGATTCTACTCCCCTTGTCCCTTGAATTCTCCTATATCCTTGAATCTGATTTCCAACTTGGTATTTCATATTTTTCTTTCTTCCGTTTTCATAAAAGAGCCTTTATCAGAGGATCAGAAGTAATGATGGCAAGAGACTGAGGGATGATGTCACTTGCTTTTCTGATGTCCTCGTCATTCTTAAGAAAACCAAAAAAATCTTTTGCAGTTGTACATGGAGAGCCATCACTGGCTCTATGGTGAGACTGCTGTGTTCACTCTCCATCTGGGAGGAAATGTCCATCAGTGCCCAGCCAGCACCCTCAAGTCGGGGCTGGATGTCCCATTCATTATCTGTGCCTTTGGCCTGAAAGTCATACTTTCTTTAACTTGGGGGTGATTCTTTCTCAGAGGTCTTATTTCTCTTGTTGCTTCAATACTATTGTATAAGTCAAATCTTTCTTCTTTCAAGATGCGTTACAGTGGCTACCTTGTTCTCTTTTAGTATAGAGATCAATTTTTAAAAAGATGGCATATTTTTATTAGATTATTGATCTCACATCTGACTACATAATATCTCCATCCCCACAATGCTCTTTGATTCTCATGATTCATTTTCAATTTTTCAAAATAATAGAACTTTGTAGAACTAATCACCATTCAGTTCTTTGTATCCATTCCCTGATAATGTTAATTTAGAAATAGCATCTTTCATACAACTTTGGTAATGAAGATGCAAAATATTCATTCACATTCTCAACAATAATTTTCTTTTCATATTCTAGACCACTCAGAATTGCCACTTAGTGGAGAATCCATTAATTATGTACAATCAATTTGTTATTGACAAAACCTTGATTGTTGCTTCTATATGACCACTTAGGTCTATTAGCCACCATTTCCACCACTCATCAACAAAATAAGGACTTGGAGTTTAATGTACCAACTATGTTTGCTTGTGCTAACAGCTGCCACCAACCCCACCCAAATGTCACACTAATTAATCCAGTATGTGTGCAACAAATCCAGATCTTTTTAAAAAAAGATTTATTTTGTGGGGAAGTAATAAATTATTTATTTAAAACAAACACATACATAAAAGCACAACAAATTAAAAAACCCAAAGAAACAATAGTAGTAAGAACTTTTTAAATGGGTAAAGAATCTCTTTTAAAGCAATAGCAAAATAAACCAGAGTAATTTAAAAGGCTGTGGATTGGAGAGAGGATGGTACAGTTTATAAACACCCAAATTCATTCACAGCAAAATGTGGAAAAAGTTACGTGAAGGGGTGTTCATAGGGTATGATTAAAAAAATCAAGATGGCACTGATATCTTGTAGTAGAAGCCCTGCTCATTTGAATGTATGGGTGAGTTGGATCCATGGACAAAATGGGTGTTGATATGATTGAGTAATCATGACCATCACCTGAACTTTTTGCTGATGTGCTGGTTTGTGTATAATAGGGTAGGACAATACAATCCATATTAGCTAACTATTAACAATTTTCTGGATTGAAATACTTAAAGGTAAAGTAAAGGTTCCCCTCACACATATTTACTAGTCGTTCCCGACTCTAGGGGGCGGTGCTCATCTCCGTTTCCAAGCTGAAGAGCCAGAAAATTATTTCAGAGTGGCCATTTCCTTTTAATATAATGTGACTCTCTTGCACGGATATCCCATTCACATATATAACAGCAATATTTGGTGCTTCTGAGCTGCATTTCAAGCAGCAGAGCCACGAGTTTTAGATGTCCACAGAGATGTCAGTTGTTCTTGGTGTACTGGATGTGCTTCAACAACAGTTTCATGTTGTCATATGTTTTTTTCATGTGTACAGCATAGCCAACAGGTACTGAAGAGTATACATTGCTATTGTGTAAGAACAGAAGACTTCCATAAAACAACATATGATCAATTAAATTAGAGATTATTTTTGTGATTAGCAGTCAAAAAATCATAAGGTACATCCAAAACTGTTCAAGAAGCAAAACCTTTGTTGTCCAATTAGAAAGAGAAGAGTATGGAAAAAAGGGAGCTGTGATGTAAAAAGAGAATACAATTCACATGCTTTTATAACTGTTGTAAAGAACGTCAAATGTTATTGTACTTAGTCTTTTTCTTTTCTTTCTCGTTTCTATTTCTCTTCTTTTTCTTTTATTTACTCTCTTCTCATCACTTTTACTTTCCTTTATTTTCCTGTTCCTATAAATGTTTTTACTTTGCAAAAAATCCTTAATAAAAAATAATTTTAAAAAAAGAAGAGAAAGAGAGAAATGACAAGAGAAGAAATATGGAGTGGAGGATGCAGAAGAAGCAGTGGCTGTCGAAAGGAGAGATTTTATTTATTTATTAGATAACAAATAATAAATAGGAGAGACCGAGGAATGTTTGGTTAAGTCAAACTCCTGTGAGTCTCAAGAGGCAGCAATCCATAAATGCAATAAACAAACAAGTAAGCAAGCCTGGAAAGGACCCAAATATAGTAGAAACTGAAAAGGAACTAAGGAGATTTTTTAAAAAAATAAGGCAATACACATTTTAAAAAGACGAGATCAAATAACTACATTTTTGGGAAACAATGGCAGAACCATTAAGCTACTCACTGGCTTCTAATAAAGCTACAATTTGAATTTTCTAATTCTGTTTTGGGTTAGGCCCCAATCCTAAACTCACTGGGTCACACATGTTTTCAGTACTTCTGGGTTTTTTGTTTTTTTGTTTGTATCTTCATTGGTATTGTTTCTTAAGCTTAGAGAAGCAATCCTTTCTTAGGTTGCTAATGTTTCTTGACACCGTTGGGCCCTCCTATCAGCAGGCCCAGACCCCCATGAGTCAGGCTGAATAGAGTTATGCTATGTCCAAAGTTTGGTACAGGTTTGGAAGAAAATGGAGTCTTTGAAGAATGAGGCAGACATGTCAAGCATCAGTTTTGGGATGCCATAAAAGGCAGCTTGGTTTAATTTAATGCTCCATCAAATATGATCTTCAATGAAGACATTAAATTATCCTGCATTTTCTCATATAAAACCAAGGTCCCTTCTCAATGAGAAAGTGTGCTTCAGAAATA
Organism: Mimophis mahfalensis; assembly: GCA_032468015.1. NCBI lineage: Eukaryota > Metazoa > Chordata > Lepidosauria > Squamata > Mimophis > Mimophis mahfalensis. Next base: position 120,251 of record JANHFR010003337.1, read on the forward strand.
CATTTTCTGACTCTGTTTAAGGGTTGCACAAAACAGACATATTCATACTGATCTCCCTGTCCACAGTTTCTACCCATTTCCTACCCCATTCATCAGGTGGGATGTATTTGGAGATGGACCTCAACATCATACTCCAATGACTATAGTCACAGGGGCTTACAAATGACTTCCCAGATAGCAAGAGAGAATGGGGTAATACCAAACACAGGTTAATCAATATATGACAAAAATCACTGGGATGGAAAGGTTCATCACAATATCGTCCTCCCCCTCCCCCTCCCCTCCTCCTCCTCCTTCATCAGATGATATACAGCCCAGATTGGCATTTACACACTGTCAGGTACATATTTAATCATTACATCACTGCTGATATTTTATTTTTTTTACTATTATGTGATTTTTCCCATCCAAATGGTGCTTAACTCAAATGAGACGTGAGGGTATTACCAAACATATGTTATGAAATGAACAGTTTAGGGTATAACATTTAGCCATCCCGCAGGCGGCATCCTTCACACTGGCCCAGGATATCCTGTCAGCAGAGTCTAATAGGACAAGTACCTCATTCTGATAAAGAATCTGCTGTTGGGCTGGAAATTACATTCACATGAAGATAATTAAAGAAGCCAGAAAATATTTGATTAATTTTAAAAAAAATAGAATAATGAGAACTAGAATAGACCTTCTGTAAAAGGAAGATTTTTTTCTACGGAGATATGCGGATTGAAGCAGCTCCCCATATTCTAGGACTGTCAAACTCAATTTCATTGAGGGCCACATCAAGGTTGAGTTTGATGTTGGGGGGCTCGGGGAGCATGACCAGGGTGGTCATGGCCAGATCGATGTCACTCAAGGCTCTGTTTTCAGCCGTGACAGCCTCCTGCAGCCTTCTCCCAGCAAAACAGAGATCGGGAGGGCCATGCGTGGTCTCTCCAAGCTTCCTTTTTGCTGGCAGAGGCACTGTGGGTCAGTCATTCACTATTTGCAGGGGGAGCCCATGGGCCAGATTTAAGCACCCCAGGCCAGATCTGCCACCCTGGCCTTGAGTAGATTCTAGAGTAATGGTTCCCATTTTTTTTTCTTTAAGTGGACCCCTATAGTGTTATTAAACCCTTTTTCAGAGTATCACATAAGCAAGCAATTTTAGGCTTGTTCAGCATAGACTAGGTCTGATGGAAATCAAATGGTGTATATCAAATGGTATTAATAATATAGCCATTTCTAATAATATATTATGCTCACTCACATACATATTGCACTCATCACAAACATTTGCAAATAATAATGAAACCTCAAATATGATACATAAGAGATACATAGGATTATGTTATAACTACATTTTCTTTTCTGTCTTAAGGACCACCTGTGTGTTACCTTTGCAGATCATGAATGGTCTATGGACCAAATTTTGGGATTTATATAGGAATACAGTAATAACAGTATTATTCAGTCTGGTTCTTTCCAATCACAGTAATGTCTCAAAATAATAACACCAGGGATGATGCTGGCTAAAAATTATGGGGATTGCAGTTTAACTTATTTAGAGGTCTACAACCTGGGGGAAAGCTGTTCTAGAGGCATAAGAAAAAGTACATTTCTTAAGCCAGGAAGCTTTGTACAGGCACTGGAAAGCCAGTGAACAGAGGCTTGATTAAACAGTCCTGAGAGTGGCACAGTACTTTAAGGAGAATTGATAGGTCACCTATATTTTACTTTGAAATGCATTATTTCAAGGAGAATCTTGTAGTCCACACACCACTAGGGCAGATTCGTTTCAGTGATAAAACGTATTCATTATTTTGAGAGTTAATACTATACCACTCTATTCAGTGCTTAGATATACACAGGATAACACAGTTAACCTATGGTTTGCCTTCCAGAAACAATCAAGGATGCCTTCTTATCCTTGGTCCTCCTTTTGAACAAGACATCCTTGGAAGTTTGCAAGACATTCCGATTTATGTTCCTGTTTTAAGTTTCAAAAACATCAAGAGATTGATTCAAAACAATTCATTTTCATGTGCCTGACATGACTTTGCAAGATTCTTTGTCACTGTGGACAAAAATGCTTCTCAAAGTATAAATCACTCATTTCCCAAAGGCTTCATAGGACCAGAAAATCCTTACTCCTGCAGACATGAAGACCTATAGGATCACTATAACTTTTAATGAAACCATCTAACACAGGGGTATCAAACTCATGTTGTCATGGCAGTGTCAGGTGATATGTCGGAACTTCCCCCCATTCACTAAACTGGGCATGGGCCTAGCCAGTGTGTGATGCATCTGGCCCGCAAGCTGTGAGTTTGATAGTCCTGATTTAACATGTGCTATGTATATTTTATAATGCATTAAAATATTGTAAATTCAGTCTATGTAAAAGTTGCACACAATACATCTGAAAATCTAGGAGAATTGCATAGTAAAAGTAAAAAAATGAAAGAGAAAATGTAGATTCAATGCAAAATTTATTAGAACATAGAATAATAAGGTTGGAAGGAACCTTGGCAGTCTTCCCACTGCTTGACAAGAAGACCCTATGCTATTTTAGACAAATGGTTGTCCAACATCTTCTTAAAAATCTTCAGTGATGGAGCAACCATAACTTCTCGAGGCAAGACTCACTGATTGATTGTCCACATTAAGCCTAGAAACAGTACTTTGCTGAACAGATATGATGTCTAAATGGAGCAGATAGATCTGCCCTCTGTCCATCCGTTAACCTACCTAGTAAAACAAACAGACTGGTTTATATCAGGTGGAGAAATCATATTTAAGTATATTGATTAAACAGGCTTCCACTGAGACTGTGTAGTATCATGTATGAATGTCAGATCTAAATATTGCTGAAACATATGCCTATGGGAAATCCAATACTTTACCCATACCACCATCTGTATTAGTGTCACTGATGGAAATCTACCCAATCAAACCAGGTAAGATTAAAGGCAAAAGGAAAAGGTTATAGCAGAAAATGAGATGATTAGATAGTGTCACCTCACAATGAACATGAATTTTTGCAAACTCCAGGAGACAGTGGAAGACAGGGGGCCTGGTATACTATGATCCATGGTGTCACAATCAGGTGGACATGATTTAGTGACTGAAGAAGAACAACAATATGTATTAATTGAAAGTTCATACTGGTGTTTTTGCTCTCATACCACATGGTGACTTGTTATGTCCTTAAGTGCTCCATTCACTGTGTCATCTGATGAGTCTTGAGATGCTCACAATATTTAGTATCTCTATATTTAATGGGGACACAATTGGGAAATATTGGATATCCCATACCTAAGCATGGATGAATTGACAAACTGTTCAGTTCTCTTTTTGTGGAAGGATCCAGTAATTGCTTCATTTTGAATATCTCTCAATTAAAATTCACCTTGTTCTGGAAACTCCCCCCCCCC
>JANHFR010003337.1:163697-176463 GCA_032468015.1 Mimophis mahfalensis
GAAAGAAGCAGCTCCAGCTAGGAAAAGCCACCGGGCTCCGTGCGAGCCCCTGGCTTGCCACGGCCTCCGCGCTGGTAGCCGTGAAGGTGGCGAAGGCGGTGGTAGCAGTGCGGGCGGAGGTTGCGCCGGTGGTGGTAGCAGCACGGCGGCTACTGCCCCCGCCACCGGGCCCCCGTTGTTGTTGTTTTTTCCCAAATTTGTTATTTGGATAGTGAAAAAATTTGTAAGTGCGTGGCCACTTTCCCTCCTCGCAAGTCAAAAAATTCGTGTGTCGAGTAGCTCGTGAGGCGAGGGACCACTGTACGTATATGTACATAAGCATCTAAAGTAAATTTGATAAATAAATACCGCCCAGAGTCACTCTGAGAATGAGATAGGCAATAGATAAATTTGATAAACAAATGTGTGTGATTGTATGTGTGATTCACAAATTATATTTAGTGAACTTTCTGATGCATATAAAATAAATGTTCAGTGATGCATGAAAGATAAAATTCTTTTCCTACTTATCAGAAATGGTCATAAAAGAACAGTCAAGAGATGTATTTCAAATATAACTCTTTTGCTTAAATGAAACAACCATAAGGGAAAAACCTGTCCTTGCTTCGACTTTTTATGTTATCTTGGTAGATTAGCATTTAGCTAATGTTTCATTTTGCCTATATGACCTTAGCAGAATCTATATGATTTATTTGCTTGAATTATGCAACTGTATTTTGGTCACTTTCGGTAGGTTATATGAGTTGTGATTGCTGGGACAGGTTCTCCTCATACACAAGTGAATATTTATCAGAACCTGTTGCTCAATTTGACTGTTTTAATTAAGAAGAATCCATCTAATTTTGTTTCTACTTCAAAACCACTTCTGGACTTTGTACTCAACACTGAAAAAAATAAAACTTTGTAGATTTTGATGACTATATGACTGTTGCTATAGGCAACAAATATATAGAAATATAAAGGAAAAGGCTGAAGTTTAAACAGGGGTGTGTAGACTTGTATTCTACTGCACTGAAGAAAGTCAGAAATAACCACTTTTTTCCTTCGTTTTTCTCTTTGCATCTTTTTTCTTTTATTTTCTTAACCTTGGTTTCTGTTTGCATTTTATCTGATGATAAACTTTAATAAAACATTTTAAAAGAACTAGTGACTCAGTGTAACAGAAGGCAAAAGTGCATATGTAAAAAGATGTACAGAATTGTTTTGTCAAGGCAAAACGAATCTAGCAAAATGAAGTCTAAACAGGGGTTTAGCAATCAAAACTGGTCTTGGTTGTCCTTTTGGGCATAAACCCATTTAAATATAAATAGCTTCCAAATTTGGCAACTCTTGTCTAAATGAAAACTATACATTCTGCAAATGCACTAAAAGATGCTGCTCAAGAAACCAAACCATCAGATAATACTAATATTATATTAATAAATAATCAAATAGAAAAACAATGAGTTGCAGGACTATGCGCACTTATTATTCAGTTTAATACTGAACAATCTCAAAGGAATGATTATTACAATATTTCTAATTCTTATTGGAAGTTCTTGTGATTTGGGTTGAAATCTGGAGTTAAAATAAAAGATGATATTTACAAATAACATTAATTCCAAGATTTGCACATCCATATACTGTAAAATTCTTTATTTTACAGTATATGGATATGCAAAACCTGGAATTAATGTTATTTGCAAATATCATCTTTCTCCTGTATTCTCTGCTTTTATTAGAATTAGAAACTTTTTTGAAAAGCCAAAACCTAAGCTCAATTATGGTTTTTCTATGATCAATTTAACCACAGATGCATTAGTGTATGCTCCTTGATCTTCCTTGACACAGGAGTGATTTAATTTCCCAATCAGGTCTATAAAAATAATTAAAAGTGGATAATAATTATAGCACTAATGCCTTCAAATGCAATGTGTTTCGACAATATAAGGGTTAGATTCATAGTACAACCACATTAAACAAACACATGTTTATCTGCCAACCTCTAGACCATAGACCTGAACTGATCCCACTGGAGAGACAGGGTCTAAATAAAGGGCCATTATGTTTTCATGAGACACACAATTGCCATGAACTTGCCAAGAGTTCAGAGGAAAGTATAGCTGTACTTTCAGTGGCTGCAAGAAAATTGGACTCTGGACCCTCCTTGTGTTCATGCATCTGCTTGGCACGGCCCTTGCAGGAACCCAGCTCTATTTCACTCAAATAACTTAGCTATTCATGAACAGTGAGGTTCAAATTGTACTTTTCTTCAACACAACATTAACTCTCAAAGAGCTGGAAATTCAGTATTCTGTTCTTTCAGCTTAGATTCCAAATGAGCCACAGAGAACATTATATGAGCTGTAATCCCATTAAATATATCATCTTGCAAATATCTAAATCCAGTTAATTAACTTGTATTGCAAAAGAGCTCCAAGATAGTGGGAGCTTGGTGAGTTGCCATACATTTTTAGTTCTCAAGCTTGTAAAACCTTGGTAAATGTTAACGTGCTCCTACATTTAATTTTTAAAAGCAGAAGACAAAATTATCATAAAAACCTTGTATTTATTATTTTAAGAAAGAAATACAAATACTTATTAAATGACATTATTCATTTCAAAATGTTCACATAAGTTGTCACTCTAATGTCATATTTCTTGGATCATAACCAGTGGTGGGATTCACACTTTTTTACTACTGGTTCTGTGGTGTAGCTTAGTGGGCATGGCTATGCTGTCAGCCAATCAGAGGTATTTGTCTGTGTTGGCTAATCAGAGGTGGTATTTGCTGGTGTCAGCCAATCAGAGATGGTATTTGCCGGTTCTCCGAATCAGTCAAAATTATCACTGCCAGTTCTCCGGAACCTGTTGGAACTGGCTGAATACCACTTATGATTATAACCTCACTCATGCCAACCTGACCAAGAACTATGCTGGCAAGGCTTTATGGGAATTGTAATCCAACACATCAGAAGAATTCAAGGTTTTGGAAGGCACCAGTATTACAGTAAGTCTTACACAGGTATAGTCGATGGTAAGGTCTATTGGCTTTATCCTCAAGTAGATGCATTCTATGGCTTTCCCCAACCACATGCCCTCCAGGTGCACGTTGCTGAAATCATCATCCATCATAACTAGCACAGTTGCTGAGAATAATGAAATCTACAGTTTGAGCTAACTAATTTGAGTATATAAGATTGCAGCCTAGGTAAAAGATTATATGACTAGTAAATGTTTGAACAAAAAGCCTACCCAAAAATGGAACCATGCTGTACTGATTAAATTGCAACACAAGAAAAGCTATTGCACTGCTTTAGGGCTGATTTGTTTTGCTTGTTTGCTCTTCTGATATTTTATTTTAGGGTTGTTGTTTTTTGCTTGCAATACTTCTTTTAAATGTAAAATCCACTGGCATGACCTGTCACTTGATGGGCTTTCTACAATATAGGTAGTCCTTGACTTACAACAGTTCATTTAGTGATCATTCAAAGTTACTATGCCACTGAAAACCATTGAAACATGTCCATGGTCACATGATCAAAACTGAGACACTTGGCAACTGGCTCATATTTATGAGCATTGCAGCGTGCCGCAGTCCTATGAGCACCTATGATAATCTTTGACAAGCAAAGTCAATGGGGAAGCCAGGTTCACTTAACATCATGTTGGTAACTTAACAACTGCTAAGAAAGATCATAAAGTGGGACAAAATTCATTTAACAACTGTTGTGCTTAGCAATAGAAATTTTGGGCTCCATTGTGAGTGTATAAGTGGAGATTTTTAAATACTCCAGCTAATGCTAATAGCAATACAAACTATATTAAATTTTTCATTTGCCTTTAAATCAAGAATCTGAAAGGGAAAAACAAACTTTCTAATTTAGTCCAATCATTTTCAAAGGCCCTTTGTCTTAAATTAGCACTGGTATCTACAGCAAGAGGAACAGAGGTGCTATTCAGACAGTTCTGACAGATTTGTGAAAACTGGTAGTGATAATTTTAATTGGTTCAGAGAACTGGCAAATACCACCTCCAATTGGCCCTGGCCCTGGCCCTCCCTACCCCACCCCTTCCAGGAGTCTCCATGTGCCCCTATTGATGCTTCAGGGAGGTTTTCTAGACCAAAAACAGGGTGCAGGAGGATCCAGCGGCCCACCCAGTCACGTGACTACATAGCTATGCCCACCAAGCCATGCCCACCAAGCCATGCCCACAGAACTGGTAGTAAAAAATATTGAATCCCACCACTGAAGAGGAAGGTCCATGCACATCTTTCACAGTGTTTGCAAATTGGTTTGGAGAGATTGAAAGTTTTCTCTGACTTGCAAAAACGAAGAATTCAGGGAGGTTGAGGCCTAAAAAAGACTCCACATCTTTTCCATGTTTCTCCATATGGCCCTAGTCAATACTCGTACCAGTCGGGTTTCAGGCCCGGGCACAGCATGGAGACGACATTGGTCGTGCTGGTGGATGATCTCTGGCGGGCCCGGGACAGGGGTTTTTCCTCTGTCCTGGTCCTATTAGACCCCTCAGCAGCTTTTGATACCATCGAACATCGAGGGGTTGGGAGTGGGAGGCACCGTTTTACAGTGGTTCTCCTCCTACCTCTCGGGTCACTCACAGTCGGTGTTGGCAGGGGGCCAGAAGTTGTCCCCGAGGCCCCTCACTTGTGGGTCGGTCCTCTCTCCCCACCTGTTCAACATCTATATGAAACCGCTGGGTGAGATCATCTGTGGTTTTGGGGTGAGGTATCATCAGTACGCTGATGATACCCAGCTCTTTATCTTCACTCCAAACCAACCCAGTGATGCCCTTGACATGATGTCCTGGTGCCTGGAAGCGATACGGGTTTGGATGGGGAGAAACAGTCTTTGACTCAACCCCACCAAGAGCTAGTGACTGTGGATACTGATGTCTTGGTCTGTTATCGGTGTGTGTGTAATCCCCCATGGGCAGGGTGCGCAACTTGGGTGTCCTCCTGGATTCACAGCTTAGCTTAGAAGATCATTTGGCAGCCGTGACCAGGGGGACATTCGCCGAGGTCCACCTGGTGTGCCAGTTGCGCCTCTACCTGGACTGAGACACCCTATGCTCAGTCACTCATGCACTCATTACCTCCCATATAGACCACTGCAATGCTGTCTACACGGGGCTGCCCTTGAGGACCACCCAGAGGCTTCAGCTGGTGCAGAATGCAGCCACGCCGATTGTGATGGGAGTGTCCAACACTCCCATGTTACACCCCTCCTGCGCAAGCTGCATTGGCTCCCGTTGCCCTCTGGGTGAGATTCAAGGTGCTATATGGCTTAGGCCCAGGGTACTTGCAGAAATATCTGCTGCCAGCAACAGCTTCCCATCACCCAGTGTGTTCCCATAGAGAGGGCCTCCTCAGGGTGCCGTCAGCCAGACAATGCCGGCTAGCAACCCCCAGGGAGAGAGTCTTCTCTGTGGTTGCACCCACCCTGTGGAATCAACTTCCCTTGGGGCTTCGGTTGGTCCCTGACCTCCGCTCCTTCCGCCGTGACCTCAAAACGCGACTTTTCTATTAGGCAGGTCTGGACTGACTGGGGTTTTAGTATATTGCTTTTAACATTTTATCTAAATTTAATTGTTTAATGGGATGTCTTGGTTTAATTGTTTTTTAACTTTTGTATTGTTGATTTTTATTGTTGTGACCTTCCTTGAGTCCTTTGGGAGATACGGTGGCATAGAAATCCCAATAAACTAAACTAAGAAACTAAACTTTTTCCCTGTATGTTTGCTGTTGTTCAGTGTGATACACAGCACATCTTCTGAAACTGGTAAAGTAACAGCAATTACAGAAAGCCCAGCTGTTGCAAGTTCAGGAAAGGAGCCCCAGACCTTCTGCTAGTTAATAAGTGTCCTTATGACTCCATGTGGCAGGTGAACCATGATCGCTTGTCCATTGGCTTCATGTTTTACAAGAGACGGGTTCTGTTTCCCATTAGTCCTAGCATACAATGAAAATTAACCCATTTATGTCACTGTGAATAGGCTGGGGGCCACATCTGAGTTATATTTTTTGGGAAACATGCAAATGGAATATAGATCAGAGACTTGCAAAAACTAATGCATGTTTGATCAGAAGTAAAATGAGTGCAATACAACTTCCTAAAGGAAATGAGAGGAGAGTTTCATTCAGTTTTTCTTTCTTTATAAGCTGGTAAGAGAAAGAGAGCTTAATCTGGGGAATATAGTACTGTTAATTAGGCAGCAATTTTATTAGCTTCTTTTTTTTAATGAGAATATCATTACCCTCTTCAACAAGCTGCCCTTTGCATAGGGGCTGAAGTAAAAGGAGAGCAAGGCTCCTCTTTGTACATCATTAGCTTTGTCAAGAGAGTCATAGTGATAGTCATTGTGTTCATAGTGATAGTCATTGTGTTCATACAACAAGGTTAAATAGACGAGGTAAAGATTGAAATATTGCATTTGCAGTGTGCAAAACGTGGTTAGCATTAAGCATGATTATTTTTTTCTGACTTAAAATTTTATGCTAACCCCAACTATTTTTTTAGTTCAAGGTATCCTGCATACCATTATGGAAAAAAAAAAATTGTAACTGTTTGCTACTTCCTAGTGAACATCTAGATTTTGGCAGCCCTCATCTAGTAACTCTAAACCATGGCTTGGATAGATGTTCAATAAGGTAATAAAATATTAAGCCGTACAGTTCTGCAGCTTTTGGAATGTACCAGTTCAATGACTGCATTTATAGTGATATTTCATTTATCAGATACCATCATTTTACAAAGGATGTCCGAATTCTTTAATTTAAACTGCTGTATGCTTCCCATACAATAAAATCATATTCCCAGTATATCTGCAGAGGACAGTTTGCAGTCAAGCTGGGGGTTATAGATGAATGGTTGAACATTTTTAAAAGAAATGTGAACATCCTTGTGTATCTAGGATCAAATTTCCTGTACCTATTTACTAGAAAGACAGAAAGTTTTATTTTTTTCAAAAACGTACTTTGCTTACAAAGTGCATCTAGTCCCACTAAAGTTTAAAACACACATATTGGATTTATCACAGTAGTCAGTAGGTGACATAAAGCTTCCAGTTTCTAAACCTTGCTTAGAGACATTTGAGTCAGATTGGATGGGTTGCTTCCAGGTTCAATGTGAGTCACGTTAAGTAATTTTTCAAACAGTCACATTAGAATCTGAGCTGGATAACATGATCACTGTACCCCTTAATGGTGATGAGGTTTTCATGATAGAAAAAAAATGCTATAAACATACACAACTATTTAAATTATATATATAAATAAATACATAATACCAGTTGAGAAATACACTGACTTTATGTAGAAATAGAAGTATTGCTTAATATACTGCATATATCATTGATCATAGTTAATGAAATTTCATTTCATTTATTAAATTTGTATAACGCCCTTCTCCTGAAGGACTCACGGCGGTGAACAATAAAAGCAAACAACAAAAACGGAACAACAAGATTAAAAAAGATTGAACAAACAAATTCAATAAACAATAACCAATTAAAACCAACCACCCCTCACCTCATCAGCCAAGGCCTGCCATCCGGAAAAGCCAGGTCTTTAACTCCCGCCGGAAGGAGCGGAGATCAGGGGCTGTCCGAAGTTCCACGGGTAGTTGGTTCCATAGGGTGGGAGCGCCCACAGAGAAGGCCCTCTTCCTCGGCACTGCCAGCCGACACTGCTTAGCTGATGGCACCCGTATAAAATTGCATTGTCACAATTTTTCTCTGAACAAATTATTCTTATGCCAAGTATTAAATTTTATTGTAGACATTGTGTGCACCTAGTGTTTTTATTGCAATGATAAATTTAGCTGCCTTAACAACAAAATGGTGCTTGTAAAATTCACAACAGACAAGATCTCTTCACAGTAAGAGGGTAATAATCAATACAGACTGGCTTTGATTTGGATTAACAAAGAACAAGCCACACTTCCCTTGCACAGGGTCAAGCTTCCCATTACTAAAAGGATGAAACATCTCTATACGAATTAGTGGTTGGATGAGGAACTGAAATTTGTAACTTGGAACAAGTCCCTAACTATTGCATAAAAATGATATGGTTTTACTTCAAAGAATGACTAAGAATCTTAAGATTTGCAAAGAAATCAACAAATCAAAATAGAGGGAGAATAGTAACCAGTGAGGCCTGGCTGCATGTTTCAACTCATCTTGCTTCTGAAACCTGGCTGCTTCAGCATATATAATCAGTGATAAATTTATTTTATCCGTTTGGTCATCCCTTTGGGTTTAAACAACATCTACTTCAGCTCTGCAGTGGTAATTTGGTTTATGGAAAACTCGCTGCAGAAAATAGACTGAAATACCATCCTCCATAATATGGTTCATTGCACATTTGGCCAGATGTTTAGACTGGATCCAGCAATTGTAGCCACTATGAAGTCCTTCCCAAAGATTTGGGATAGGCAGATGTTGTTGTTTCATGGTGTCTCCATATTATTATTATGGTTGATCACAGAATGTTTTTTTTAACCTTCAGGTCAATGTTGATGCCTTGGACAAGTTCCTACAGCTTTTGTGGCAAGATTTCAGAAGTGGTTTTCCATTGACTGGTTCCTAGGCCTGTGTGAGACTAGTCCAAGGCCACCCCATTGTCCTTTGTGTCTAAGGCTGTATTCCAGTTTCTAGCCTTAACTAGTACACTCACCAGTACACCACCAGGGGTGGGATGCAGACTTTTTTACTACTGGTTCGGTGGGTGTGTACTTTGAGCGCATTTAGAGCATTCTAAAACAGGCAATTTTAAGCTTGAAAACTTACTTTACTGTCAGAGCTGGTGAGTAAAACAGCTGAGGCATGGCAATCCGCTCTGCTGCACACATCAGCTGAGCTGCATGTTGTGTTCCACACCAGTAACCCACACTTTGGAGCCTGCTCTTAAAGGAACAACGTCATTTATTTCCAAACAAACAAATGAACAGTTTTTCTTAGGGTAAGTAAGTTCTAAGCTTGCCAAGTGCTCTGGCAAGCTTCACCATATTTTGGGCAAACTGCCAACTATTCAGAAAACAAGTACTCACTCCCACTAATTAGTCCCAAAGCCAGAAAACCAGAGTTTAACAAAATGCAGAGATGATGTCTTCAAATCAGGACAAGACATGAGACCTGATTCTCAAACCACGATACTTGATACTCCATACCATGATACTCCATTCAACAAGTTGTTCTCTGCAGAGGATCTTTTCCAATTACACCCCTTTAAAGGCCTATGGGATGTGGCCAATCACTGGTCAGCTGTGGCCTGGCCCCTTCTCCTCCTTTGCTGCTGTCTGCTAATGAGCCTGGAAGGCCTAGTGGACAGCCCAGCCACAGGTTCAGCTTCATCAGCCAGTTCCTCCCTTACATCCATATCTGGCTCCAGATTTCCCTCCGAGTCAGATTCGGCTGCCAGATCTGCAGCACACTGGCAAGCCACAACACTGCAAACAAGGAAATATAGGAGAGGAAAGAGCATGGGTGGGAGGCAGAGGTGGTATTCAGCCAGTTCCAACAGGTTCCGGAGAACTGGTAGCGATAATTTTGAGAACCGTAAAATGCCACCTCTGATTGGCTGACACCAGCAAATGCCACCTCTGATTGGCTGACAGCATGGCCACGCCCACTAGGCCATGCCCACAGAACCAGTAGTAAAAATATTTGAATCCCACCACTGGTGGGTGGGTGGGGCCAACTGCTGACCAGTGCAACCAGATCACTAGAATTGGTGCAAACCAGTGGCATAGCACCACTGTACACTACTAGTCTGGCTGTCCTTTATAACCTAGCTCCAGGAATATTCCCTGATTCAATTTAGTCCAGAGATAAAAGACTGTCTGATACAACGGAGTTACTGGTATACTTTCAGTAGCAACAAACCAGATTTTTGGGATGTGGATACTGCAACTCCTCAACAGTCCATCAACCATTATTATTACTCTATAGCAATAGCACTTAGACTTATACACCACTTCACAATGATTTACAGCCCGCTCTAAGTGGTTTACAGAGTCAGCATATTGCCCACAACAATCTGGGTCCCCATTTTACCAACCACAGAAGTATCGAAGGCTGAGCTAGTAAAAATCAAACTGTTGATAGCCTTCAATACTGCATTCTAACCACTGTGCCACCATGGCTCTTGCAGCTTGTTCAATCATCTGAATGACAAACATCATTGCAAGCTGTACTGGTGGCTTCTGAAGGCCACCACAGAATGCTCATAAGTGAATGGCTCATAAGTGAATGGCTGAATAATAGAAATGTGTCTAAGTTGTTTGTCCCCCTGTGATAACATAGCCTTCTCAGGTAATCTACAGCAGTATAAAAAAGATAATATAACTTACACTAATGTAAAGAGACATAAACTACGCCAACAAACCACAAGAAAGTGTCTAATAATGGCCACAAGTAGTCAAATGCCAAAGGAAAAAAAATGCCCCAAACAAACCATTTTCAGCATGCAACTGAAATTTATACTTGGTTCTACAATTTATACTTGGTTCTACAATTTGGAGGAACTATTTGTTAGTGTTCCTGTCTACAAGGGTGCCCGACTCAGTTATGATAGGACTAGGGTTGCTTAGAAGAATTGTTGAGATCGTCCTTTTGTTTTCCCTGGTCCCTTTGGAGAGAAGTTCTCTCAGGCCAACTGATAACAACAATGAGGGGAATTGGCAGGTCCTTGTAACCTGCTATGTCTACTCTTCTGTTTAGGGCAGTGGGTACAAATAGGAGTGGTGTCTTTACTATCAAGGATCATCAGATCCAAAAAAGAGATAGCTGTAGAGAACTAAGAAGATAATATGAGATGTTTTGAGGAGATCCATGCTAAATATTAAAGTGATGGGGTTGTATAAAGTCCCTTCAGTAGCTTATGACACAATAGAAAGGATAGGGATGGTGGGAGTAAGAAAAAAATATCTATGAATACTCTGTAGTTGTGAATTAGGCTGCTATTTTCTGTCAGGAATTTCCAGAACTCTTGACTATTATGGATGAGGTAAATTTTAATAGAAACTCAGTAAAACTGACCTTTAGAATACAACCCATTCTTCAATGATTTTATGTGGCATCAAAAATCACATCTGTTGGCAACCACTATGAAAGAGTCTGAATTTTAATGGTCATAAATCAAACTCAGATGATGGCAGCTGATTTGAGGATGGGTTTGAAAGATTGGCTGTTCCTTTACTACATGCCCTTTTCTCTTCTGAAGGCCAATTACTGCTTAGTGTTCATCCTATACGTATGGCTATCTCTCCTACATTGAAATAATTATTCAGCTTCAGAACGGTAGTTCCTCTGCTAGAAATGGGACTTGTAATTTTTTTCTGTGTTCAGTCAAATATATACATTAAGTACATACATTTTTTCTGATCTGTACAATCTACTCCAGTCGCAAACTCGGGACACTTTTTAAACCAAATTACAGTTTCCTGAATATCAAAGGAAGAAAAAGAAGAAGAAGAAGAAAGCAAAGTAAAATCTATCACTTTTGTTTGGTATGAAATTTCTTGTATTTCTCCAGACTACAATTTAGAGCTGACTACTACAAGTCCAAGACATATGCCTGAATAATATCATTTTGATAGCCTAAGAGGCTCTGTGTCTCTTTCTGTTAGACTAGCAAGGGTCAGCTTACCATTTGCAGGTCTTCTGGGGAGGGGGTGGTGGTGGAAAGAGAGCAAGAGATGCAATTTGGGACTATCAAAGTGAATGACTGTAGCTTTTAAGGAGCTGGGTTTAGGAGAGATTGTTTCCAGGTGACTCTTGACTGACTCAAGATTCTGTCTCTTATAGAGCAAATCAGTCTGGTGGGGATTTAAGAGAACAAGATGAAAGGGATGGACCAGTGTCTTGTGTTAGTACTGGACTATAGGCCAAGTAGCTTAGGAGGAACCTGTAACATAATTGGAACAATTATCTCCTTCCCCCAATCTCTCTTTCAATTATATAATAGGAATACCACCAGGAAGCTTATATCAAATCAGCACTGCCCCTTCCTTTAGAAAAGAGCTGCTGAAAGAATACAATAAGAAGCAGTTTTAAGGGATCTCCTGCATGTACATAAATCACGACGGATACATGTTTTAAAGAATGTTTTATGGTGCTTGAAGACAGCCTCCCTCAACCAAGCATTCCTTAGATATATTAAACTATATTTTCTATATTATCCCTAATCAGTGAGGTCACTGGGGGTACTGAAATCATGAGCTCTGGAATGAACTTTGGTTCCCGTACCAGGGAACCCCAACTGACCCTAAAGAGTAATAGAATTGTTTCAAATGATTTTATTCCATAAGACACGTTGTCATTTTAAGGCTGATTAAAATTGCTATCATCAGATGTAATGATAAATGCCACTGAGAAGACTGGTGGAAAAAAAAGAATGAAAGGAAAAGGCAAGAAGGTGTATTTTTTCATAGTGCCTGGAGGACATTCAAAACCACAATACATCAATGATACATAGTGTACGAAAGTGTCATGCAATGAAGGAAAAGCTTCCATGGTTTACTACTAGTATCCAGGGAACTTTAAGAATTAAGGTTTTGATAAAGGAGAAAAAGCCTTAAAATGTTTCTTTGAAGAAATGGAAATACTCTCTTGAGGAGAACAAAAAAGAGCAAATCATCTGGCAGAAAAATGCAACCACAATGCATTAGAACAGGGGTCTGCAAACGTAAACACTCAAAGAGCCATTTGGACCCGTTTCCCACAGAAAACACCCGGAGCCAATAATTTAACAACCGGTATGACT
>JANHFR010003337.1:218778-231801 GCA_032468015.1 Mimophis mahfalensis
GAGCTAACATGACTGGAAGAGGAATGCTGGGAGTTGAAGTCCACAAGTCATAAAAGAGCCAAGTTTGCCTACCCCTGCATTAGAAGAATCCCTCCAAACTTAAATGCACCTCTGCAGGGCAGAATGACAGACACATTAAAGGCTTTGATTGTGACTCCTTGCATCCAGATGCCTCCTCCTTTCTAAACCCAGGCAAGAACTGGCTCAGCATGGAGTTTCTCCCCTGTTTCCTAAAGATGTCAGTCAAATGCAGATCCTTGAAAGTTCAAGCGTGGCCAAAAGGAAGCAGATTTCAAAACACCCCCTTCCCTCCTGCTCCTCATCACACTCTATCTCTCTCCTCTTGGTCTTTCATTTCTTCCCTTCCCCTGCAATCATCAAAGGAAGAAAGAAAGAAATATTTGGAGAGTCATCGAATTATAATCTGTCACTCCTGTGATATTAATGAAGGCAAACCTCACTCAACTCCTCTGCTTCCCTAGGGATCTGCTGCTCTAGATGGGTATTGCAGGTTTGTCAGGAGGTTGGGGGAAATTCCTTAGTTTTTCCTGGCAGTATTGGATTATACTTCAGGCCATTGCCAGATTTTCAAAGATGTTAGAAGATTAATGGCTTTCTTTCACTTACAGCCATATTGCATTAATGAGTTAGAGGAGATGAAGTTCTTTCTTATGATACTTACATATAGATCTTATGTATGTTATTCGAATTAAACAGACCACTGATTATTTATTTTGTTCTGTTTCTGTATTAAACAGTGCTCAATGTATGGATCCCATCTCAAGCTTTCCTTGGCCTGAAGGAACTTCCATGATGACCTGCAGAGAGATGTAGGCTATGCTCGATCTATTCTTCATTTCTTGGACAGGTTTTATTGGCCAACAAGGAATAGGACAAAGGTGACTCTTGGTGTGTTTCCTCCCCGCTTTTTTAAAATCCTGGAGCAATTTTTTCCACCTTTGGCAACTTTAAGATGTGTGGATTTCAACTCTCAGAATTCCCAGCCAAGGTTGAAAAAATACTATTGTAGAGCAATATTGTATGAACCGGAAATTTGAGAGGAACCCCTCCCCCGGAAGTTGTGTTATGATAAATTGGTTCATCCATCTAGTTGGTATGTGAACCCTTGCTTTCTCCAACTTGCTGCCTTCTGGAAAGACTGGGATTACAGCTCCCATAATCCTTCACAGTCATGTTAATAATATTGGCTCTTGAGTTATTTATGACTTGTTATGTGGACATGTCAGTAAATCCTTCTTATTTTTTAATACTTCAGCACCTATTTGAAATGCTTACAGCAAGAGTGCTTCAGTTAAATCACAAATTTTGGAAAATGTGTACTATTATATACTGCTTGATGATAATACATGCATTTTGTAAGCATACTTTAGAATTGCATGCAATGATGTCTGTAGATAATGTCTGAAATTTTCAGTGACTCACCTATGTATCTTTTGGCAATATGTTTAATTTCCATGCTCTTGAAATGTTACCTATACTGTAGCTACATTATCTTTTCCAGTATTTAAGGAAAAGAAACTCAATAATGGGAGTAGGAGATTTATCCCCACTCCTCTACTCAGTGCAATCAACTGGCTGCTGTATACCACCTGGAAGATTAGATTGGCTAAGCTGATAGATGCCTTAGAAAAACTTGGTTTTCAGTGGTGACCCAGGTGGCCTTGGCTGATCTCAGAAAGATAAGCATGACAGATATTAGTAGATTCTTCTGAATATCATTGGAGGTCTAGAATTTTGCAGAAATGTTGTGGTTAAAGAAATTTTTATATAAATCAGATACATTGAACTATCAATACAAATTGCTAGAAGCCAAATGTCTGTTTATAAATTCCCCTTGGCCTTTTTAAACATGTTCAAAGTCTCGTAGTATTCTCTAGTCAGGCAGCATTGGCCGAGTGAAGTAGCAGTCACACAAAGGCAGAATGGAGATTTCAGATGTAACAAGAAAGTATAGTTTAACGCAAGCCAATATTTGCAAAATACATTCAGACAACAGTTTCAGGTCCTGTTTTGCTAGCAAGAATGAATTTTGACAGATGTCAGCTATATAAATTGGTATTTAGCATTGTGTCTTAATCTGACCTACATCTGAAGAAATGTAACATTTTTAATAAACAAACTCTTTGGATGAGCAAAATTGTGAGCGTCTGCAAAACTTTTTTTAAAAAAACAAACAAAATAAAAAACAACTGTTCTGAGGTTTTGTTTCCATTATCATTTGATGTGTGCACGTACAGATTATATATGCAGTCAACAAGATTCTTTCTTTATTTCTTTCTCCCTTTTTAAAGCAATGTAGTCAGTCCCAAGAGTGTTCTGTTTTAAGAGGAAGAATTCCGGAATAGTGAAAAAATCTTGCTGCCAGCATTTTTAATATATTCCTTATTATATAAGACAGTTCGGCTGACAGCCTTTGAATTATGTGGTTAGCTGGCTGCAGGCATGTATCATTATTCTATATTAATAAGATGTGAACATTATTTTGCTGGACACAATTCTCTAATACAACTTTACAGAATATCCTTTTCTCTAACATTTCTTGAAGCCCCAGTTGGGTTTGTTCCCAATCACCTGACATTTGGTACTGATTGGGAGGAAAGAGGGTAGTTTGTTAGTTTTTGGATTCTAATTTGTTACAATGAGATGCTGTAACAATCGTGGCTTGTGACCACATTTAGAATAAGAAGAAACACCAAAGCTAAATTCTGGGCTGGGTTTTTTTTTTTTTTTTTTTTTTTAGTAAGCTAATATCTGGCTTTACTCATCATGTCAAGCCGTTATTTGCCTTAGCCATGGTTTGGTGAATAAAACTGTAAAGACCTGGCTCACCAAAATGCTATGCCATAAAGTACGACTTTCAAATTATAATGGAGGCTGAGGGCAATGGAATAAATCAGAGGTTACACTGTGTTTAGTTGCATGTATGATTATATATCTCTACTTATCTGCCTCTATATTGTCTTTATCAGTGATGGTGAACCTTTTTGGCATCAAGTGCCCTAACTGGAATGTGTGTGCATATGTGTGTGCCAGGGTGCCGTAAAACTGAAGACCAGCTGGCCAGTGCATGCATGCCTGTTTTTTGGCAAATTCTTTTGGCCATTTGCAGGGTGGTTTTGGCTGTTTTCTGGGCCATTTTCAGGTCATTTTTCAGGCCATTTTTGGCTGGAATATGGCCTGAAATTGGCCTGGGGTTTTTGGGCCACTTTCCAGGCCATTTTTGGGCCATTTTTCAGGCTGTTTTCCAGGTCATATTTTGGCCCAAAAATGTCCTGAAATAAAGCCCCCAAACAGCCCAAAAAACAGCCTGTTTTCTGGTGCTCTGGTGCCGGTGAAGACCAGCTGGTTGGCACCCATGTGCATGCCAGAATCCAGAAGAGCAGCTGGCAATGGCGTGCATGCCCTCGGAGAGGGCTCTGCATGCCACCTCTGACACACATGCCCCAGGTTTGCCATCATGGAACTATATAATCTATATCATCTATATCTATATATCTATCTAGCTATATTTATAGTTGCATATAGTTATACTGAATATGTCTCTAAATGTAAGACTACCCTCTTTTCTCCAACTGCCAAAGGAAAGTTAGACGGGAAAAAAGGCTTGCATTTCCACTGCCAGCCAATCTAAGACAATTCCATCCTTATTTGGGGCTTGATGGGAATAGCCCTTTTTTCAGGTAAACAAAGCAATTACATTTTTGCAGATAAAACCTGCTATATTCTTAGAGGCTAGAACAATCAAGAGTTTATTTGGACTAGTATCAAGGGCTAATTTCCAGTAAACGTGAACTTCTTTATTTCCCATTTTTCTTTCTGTCCCAAGTTGCCAAGTAAAGTTTAACAAGCAGTTTTTTAGCTATTTGATGTGTATCTGCTTGTAGACAATATCATCTGTTCCTGAATTGTGCCATTCCAAAATGGTGTGTAATAGCAACATTTGCAGAAGTTGCTTCTGAATTCTTCAGCTTGAACCTTGTTTAAACCCTTATATTTTTTCTTTGTTCTTAGTTAAAAAATGTTGAATAGTGAATATTTTCTTTTCATTTTATGGAGGGTGAAATGGTCTTCCTAGCATATTGTGGTGATGGAGAAACTTAAATGTATAAGTTATATTTACGGTATAAGTAACTTGTATTTGGGATATGAAAATTATTTGAAAACAACCAATAAATACATACACTGGAATCAACATTTTAGTAGGTTAGCTAATTTATTTTTATAGTATCTGTTATAACTTCACCTATTGGTAAAACCCAGTGTTGGTAAAACCTGAAATGAAACAGGATTATTCCCTTGGAAGTGGATAACTTTTAATGATAAAATTATTCACATTTCTTTCCATTTCTGTTTTCTGCTGTGCATCCTTTATTTGTTGCAGATCTTTGGAGCCACTTTTTCCATTATAGCTTCTACTTTGGGGGCTTAGTTACATGCACCCACGGCCAATTAGTAGGCATATTGTGGCTGGGGAATATCATAATGCTGCACTAGCTGACAAAGACAGAGAATATCTGTAGGTCAGGGCTTAATTGCGGAGTCCGAACTTGGTTGGCTCTTGAAGACATTTCACTGCCCAACATCTTCAGTGCTAGAAGGGAGTGGGGCTTGCTCTCTGTTTATTTGTAGTAGGTTGCCCTATCAGACCTGGTGGAAGTGTTGCTTTCTTCTTGGTAGTTCCTTGATTAGACTGTTGTTTACTGCTTGGTTGTTTGTCTGAGTGGGTAATTCCTTGATTTAGGGTATGAGGTGTGTAAATTAAGCAATGAGACTGGCAATGTAGCATCTGATCTGGCAACACTTGGGAGGTGGGACTTGGAAGGGCGGCAGGTGAACATGCCCGAGGGGCCTTCAGTATGAGTTCGAACTCGCTAGAGTCATTTGGTTGTCCATAGTGATTTTTTTCATGAAACAGTTTTTTCTAGTGTGTTCTAAAATTCAACTCTTCCCCGATCATTCTGACTGTCAACCGACTATCTGAATGCAGAAGATTCCGGATTCTGTCAACATTTTCATCAGTTCTTGAAGATGAAGGCCTTTCGCTGCATGGTTCATCTTCAATTGATTCTCTTCCTTCTGACAATGCCTTGGGCCCTTGACAAAAACCTGGGCCCTTGACAAAGCACGGTCTCCGTAGGCCTGCTGAAGTTTTGCAAAAGGTTCTGTTGCACTGTATCCAAGTGTGAAGCAAAATCTGATAGCATACTTTTGCTTGAAATTATGTCACTCATTTTTAGAACGCGCTGGAAAAAACTTTCACAAAAAAAATCGCTATGGACAACCAAATGACTCTAGTGAGTTCAAACTTGTACTGAAGGGGTATCACATGCTCACCTGCCGCCCCTCCAAGTCCCGCCTCCCACGTGTTGCCAGGTCATATGCTATGTTGCCAGTCTCATTACTTAATTTACACACCTCGTATATGCTAGTTGATTGGTGATTTGTCTGAATTTCCAAGCTTATGGGAATTCTCTAGTGGTTCTGGATTTAGTATGGTCTATTCAGTTTCCCAATTGAAACTATGGTTAAGTTCGTCCATGTGTTGTGAAATTAAAGTTTTTATCATATCTTCTGACTGCTTATTTTATTTATTTAACATATGGCACGTGTTAGCCAGGGATCACCAAGGTGGCTGGCTGCCTCTGTGAATTGATTTTTTTTAGGCAGTGTTATCTTTACTGGCATGATGCCTGAATGATGGTAGGCAATCAGGGGAAGCTTCTTTCTTGTCCCTCTGTGGTTTATTCTCTCACAGGAATTTAGCTGGTGAGCTGCCGGCCTCAGTGGTGCGCAGGCCCAGCGTCTTACCACGTGAGCCACTGCAGTCCCAATTCTGACTGCTAATAGGTGTTCATGGATATGTTCTGCTAGTCTTCTGCCTGTTTGTCCTACATAGTGGCTGTTACAGTCCTTAAACTGGATGTTGTAGAGGATTCCATTTTTTTCCTTCTGAGGCTCCTGTATCTTTTGGTTTACTGAGAATCTCCAAAGATGTACACATAGGATCTTTTGGAAGGCTTTAGTTGGTTTTTGTGCTACCGTGTTGCACTGTATTTGTAATAATCTGTTGGTAGTTTCTGAAGTATGGCAGTGTTATCTTTTTCATAGCTTGTGTTGGTCACACTGCTGTGGGTTGGATAAGACTTCCAGCCTTCTGAGGTCAGTAAAATGAGGACCCAGATTGTTGGGGGCAAAAGGCTGACTCTGCAAACTGCTTAGAGAGGGCTGTAAAGCACCGTGAAGTGGTATATAAGTCTAAGTGCTCTTGCTATTGCAATAATCAGGCACTTTTTGATAAAGTTGTATGGATATTCATTTTGTTGGAAGATGTTGTATAGGTGATCTATTTCTTAGTGGTTTTCTAACTTGCTACAGTGTATTTGTGCTCATCTGAATAATATCTTTGCATACCTTTTCTTGTAGGAAGTTGGTAGTGGAACACTTGGTTAGAATGGGTGGCTTTACAATAGACTTGGTTTCTAATTTGCTGATATTTCCTGCATTAAGGAGAATATCCAGGAAGAGTAGTCTATTGTTTTCTTTTTCCCTTGAGAATGTTACAATAAAAAAACAATAATAAAAAAATTAAAAAGGAAACAGAAAGACTACAACATCTCAGTACCAGCAATCAACAATCCGGTAAACAATGATTAACAGGTCAATGAAGCAATAAATAATACCCTAAAGAAGGAGTTGCCAACTCAGACAATTAAGCAGTAAACAACAGCCTAGTGCAGGAACTATCAATGAGACAACAACATCTCCACCAACACTGACAGGCAAACTACTGTATGTAAACAAAGCAAACCCTATTCCCTTCTAGCGTTGAAGATGTTACCTAGCCAGGTAATGAAATATCTGCACAAACGCAACCAAGGTCAGAGACTCAAAGACAAAAACGACCAAGCTCCATAAAAAGCAACATGTACCAGGACCCCCATCAAATCTGCAGTATAACTTTTATTTAGTGGTTTTATCATTCTTATCAAAAGAAGCACCCCCATGGTTCTGAGTGCCTTAACAGTTCTGGGGCTAATGTTTACCTCATGGTGCAGAGGCTCTAGCTGCAAAGAACGACACCCACATTGATGGCAACGAATCTCCAGCCATCAATTGACCACACACACCATAATTTAGGGAGACCTCCAGTGTGTTACACCCAAAGTGCTGGCAATGAGCCCCAATTCCTTTAGATTTGTACCATAATCTGCATATTTAACACTTCATTGCAGATCCTAGCCAAGCTGTAAATCCCTTCTGGGAGCAGAAATATGAATGCTTCAATTGGCACACTGCACCAACAGCTTGAAGTACTTCTGTTTACCAGAGTAATTGAAACTGCCCCTCCTTATTTCCAGACATATAGTTGTACAGTAAGTAAAGATAGAAATGACAGCTCTGTGCCCTACTGTTTTGTCTTCCAACATTTAGTAACTGCACTGAGCAATCCTATCTGGGATAAACCCATCAACCATACAGGGTAATTGTCTGCTTCTTGGTGTTATGGTAATTTCTCCATTTCTGCAGAAGCTGACTGAAACATATTGATACAGAATTCAGCTGATTAATAATACATGAAAAAGAAAGCAAGGAAATATTTCCAAACCACCAATATTTTCTGGGTTAAGGCATAGACATCCAATTGTTAACAGCTATTCTTTGTATATTTCAGATTTTGGGCACTGGTTTTATGGCAGTGTGTTTCAGCTGCTCGTACTTCACATTATGTTAGATGCAACGTGTTGGGTGCTCAAAAAGCACTGAATTGTTTAATGTTGTCCTATCTTAACCAGTTAGTTCATTTTGCTGTTATTTACTTGCAGACATTTTTATTACCTGACTAGGTAATATCATATGGGCATGGTTTTTTCCTTGGTCGTTCCTTGATTAGGATATTGTTTTCTGCTTGTTTGCTAGGTGTTAATCCCTGCTTTTCTGGGTGTTGATTGCTAGTAAGGATGTCTTTTGGTTCTCTTGTTTCCTTTTTAGAATTTTTATTTTTATTTTTTCTAACGGCATGTAAACGTTATGTGGCTGTTGATGGTTGATTGGTCTGAATGGCAAGCTTCCAGGAAGTCCTGTTTTTTGGATTTACCTTGCCATAGGATGCTCATGGTTGAGTCTGTCCATGTGTTGTGAGATTTAAGGAGTTTTCTTTATGTCTTCTAACTGCTAGTTGGTGTTCATGGATGTGCTCTGCTAATTTTCTGAATCCATATTTGTGTGTTTCTTTTGCATTGCCCTGCCTTGGCACCAGGTTGCCCCATAGATCTTCTGACTGCATGCCCATGAAAGGAAAGACTTGATAAACCTTTGTCCTTGAGGTGTTGCAACTGTTTTCTATGTGCCAAGAAAATTGCTGTCACAATGATTATCCTTCTCAATTGGAGATTCTTTCAAATAATGCTTGTTATCAACAAGCTGCTTTTGGTATGGCCATTTTCATAGTAAGTTGCTTATAAAAAAGAGCAACATTCTCAAGCAGTGCAATATTTTCTAGATCTATGGGCTGGATCCACTCCAGGAGAAGCAGGTTACTGCAAAAGTCAAATTTGTCAATGTATGAGCCAGTGGCAGAATACAAGTAGTTGAGGACAACCACAATTGAATCCAAAATTTCAACTGCTAAGCAAAACAGTTGCTAAGTGTGTTTCCACCATTGTATGACCTTTCTACCATTGTATGACCTTTCTTGCCACAGATATAAAGTGAATCACTGCAGTTATTAAGTGAACCATTCATTGTTAAATGAATCTGGCTTCCTCCATTGATTTTGCTTGTCAGAAGGTCACAAAAGTTGATCACTGCAAAAGTCATAAAAATATGCCAGTTGCTAGATGCCCAAATTTTGATTATGTGACAATGGGATGTGACTGCTGCAATGGTTGTAAAATGTGAAAAACAGTGATAAGTTACTTTTTCACGTGCTGTTGTAACTTTGGTCACTAAACAAATGATTTTAAGTCAAAGACTACCTGTAGTTTATTTTCAAGGCATTTCAGCTTTAAATATATTTGTCATAATATTATCAGCATATGAAGTTTGGCATTTCATATATTCCCTAACCATAATCTACTCTTCTGCATAGGTACCTTTATTTGTCAATCTAGGCCATAAAAATTTATGCCGTAAATGTTTCTTAGACATAAGATACTACAATACTCTGCAGTTTTCTTTTTTATAAACCTTATCTTCTTATTAGATTCCCTGAAATTGTTTTAGTCTCTTAGTTTACTTATCAAATGTTTCACATGCTTTGTCTTCTTTAGATCACATATTTATTCTTTCTTTTTCTCAGATGAATTGCTTTTTCTGTTTCAAAAAGAACCTCCCATTTCAACTTTCTGAAAATGTTCTGAATCAAGCTATTCTTTTTTTCCCCTTTTGGCAGAATATGAAGAGTTTCTTTCAATCTCCCTCCATCATATTTTAAAGGAAAAGAAGAAAAATGCAGACTTTGCTTCAATTAGTCTTTTTCAGCTGGCAAAAGAATTCAGTCAACTAAACAAAATGTTGCTTGGACCATGACAATAAGGACGGGAACATAGGGAAATTGATAAATGAGGATGTCATCATATGAAAGATATCCATGATTTATCGCAAAGACAGTAGGGATTGTACGTAAGAATATTATTAGCTTCAATTAAGGAAAATAACTGTTTTTAAATGAAAACCATTTTTATGAGCTCTTTGCACTCCATGCAAAGTTTAACATAAATTTGCAACCAGCTGAAATGAATAGAATATTTCACATGGGTGGCCTTTAGGAAGCATTGGCACAAATAATATCTATTGTGGTCTCTGATCTCCTCATCCTTGATTATTTTTCAGGTGTTTTACAAGAAATTTCAGCTGTTACTTGTCCTGTTGCTTGGGGCCCCAATATGGGTGTACCACACTGGAGGTGATTGATCATCCAAAAGCAGCTCCCACCTCCTCCTTCCCCCACATTATGCTCCTTTCCTCCTCATCTTTTAGCTTTAGTTATAATTTATATTTTTATTATTTTATTGTGATTGTACACATTTGTGTGTATGTGAAATATGTGTGTCTGTGTGCATATGTATGTATATGTATATTTTATTGTGATTTTAGCAGCTTACAACATCCATATATATGAAAATGAATGTAATAGCAATTACATTCTTAGACTTACATACTGTCCCATAGTGCTTTAGGGCACTCTGTGGGGGTGTACAATGCCAGCATATTGCACCCAACAATCTGGGTCATCATTGGAAGGATGGAAGACTGAGTTAAACTTGAGCCAGTCAGGGTCAAACTCCTGGCTGTGGGCAGAGTTAGCCTGCAACATTGCACTCTAATCGCTGTACCACCAGGGCTATTTAATAATTAAAATAAATATATTTATGGTTTTATCTGGATGTTGTAAACTGCCTAGAGTCGCTTTGTAGCAAGATGGGTGGCAAATAAATTTAATAAATAAATAAATAAATAAATTAATGCAATGCAATAGCACTTAGACTTCTATTCAGCCCCATTGTGCTTTATGGTGGGTGTACAATGTCACCATACTGTCCCCAACAATCTGGGTTCTCATTTTACCGCCTTTGGAATGATGGAAGGCTGAGTTAACCTTGAGCTGGTCAGGACTGAACTCCTGGCTGTGTGCAGAGTTAGCCTGCAATACTACATTATAACTATTGAGCCAACGGGGCTGTTTAATAATTAAAATAAATAGAAATTTTCCTATGCCTTCTTCTGTTTTCTTCCTCTCAATATGATAAACTGGTAGTTTTATCATATGCATTTTAATGAGGAAATAATTGACTGAAAATTAATTTTCATAG
Source organism: Mimophis mahfalensis (assembly GCA_032468015.1). NCBI lineage: Eukaryota > Metazoa > Chordata > Lepidosauria > Squamata > Mimophis > Mimophis mahfalensis. Next base: position 229,611 of record JANHFR010003337.1, read on the forward strand.
AAAGCCCAAAAGCAAAGCAAACCAAACCAAAGAAAAAGGAACAAAGAGAAGATTAACACACACACATATATACATACATATACATATACATATACAATTTAAAACAGAAATGGCTGTGAAAGCCTAACACACATGAGCAAGATTAGCTTGATGATGGCAGATGAGATTTTGCCGAAACGTTGCTACAACTTTAAAAGCACAACTATGAAGACATGGGAAAACACCCGAACAAAGCATAATGCAGTACACATAAATACCCACAAAATATAAGAACACACACACACACACACACACACACACACACACACATAAAATCAGGAAATTAGATTATGGAGTGGAACAGGACATGAGGTACATCCTCAGTGTCTCATCTCCTCTGCTGTGTTCCAGTTGCTACTGACTCTAGTTTTTAACTTCATATATAATTGGGGGAAGCTGTGCCAAATGTCTGAAATGTGGTTTATGCATTTAAAATAAAGGCTACTGAAGCCAAACTGGAGATGAGATGGTAACGAATGATAGCAATATTTTTATCCCTATCCAAAAGAGCACATATTCCTTTAAAAAGAACGGGGACTGATTGCAAATACAGATCTGAAACCCTTGTCATATGTCTTTAACTGTATATATTTCAAAGAAAACTTTTTCTTATTTAAGGTGATTCTTTTTAGTATATGGAGAGAGTAGGTTGAGCAAAATGGCATGATTCCAGCTTGCCAAGACGCTTCCTCCTGATGCCCTGTGGCACTTTGCCTTATCCAAGTATTAAAATGAGATTGATTCATGATGACTGGTCCCCTCAATAAACAAGGTTTTTCTGTGTACATTTTGCATGCAGAAAAGCCTTTCTTTCTATTAAAACATCCAGTTTACAGAGGAGAAAGACCATTCACCTTGTCAATATACTTTGAAGGGTCATTCGAAGCTCTGCGAAGTTCTCTTATGTAGCATTCCACTAACAGCTGTTTGTTAGTTGCTGGGCTGCCCATTTGACTACATGGCATGGTCCGTGTTATTCTGGAAGTGCAGCAAACTCTTTCTGATCCCTAGAGTTTGCATCTGAAAAAATTTAGTGCCTCCATCTCCTCTCTAGCACAGGGAAAATTTAAGTGCTTAATGGTGCTTTAGCTTTTTTTTTTTTTTTTAAACCAAAAGTGGGCACCGTTTTCTAGGATGATTAAATACCGAGAGGATAAAATTTCATAGCAATTGATGCTAAATTGATGTACATTCCTTTGAATTCAAGTAGCTGAAACTTTTTTTTTTTTTGCTTTTCTCCCAGAACATAAAGAATATTACAGGACATTATGAGGGGATGATTTATCCCAAGGTTCATAGAATTTGACGGTTTCAAGCAGCATGGCATTTGGGCTGCCACAATTTCATCTTGCACAGCATTCGGAAAACCGGTCAGTAAAGTTTTGCTAGCACCATTTGAGTTGTACGTTCAATTCTCACTCTCTACAACTACACTATGCATGCATGGGTAGCCTTACACACATATGCACACTTTAAAAAAACACAAGAAAACTAAGGAACTATCTGCAAGAATGAACAAGGGATGTCATGCATGAAAAAAGTTTCGTGCATGTGCAATTCCAATCTGTTTCTGCTCACCCAGAGAGATTAAGCACAGTGGATGTGATCCCGGTCCCATTGGTTAAATTCTGTCACCTATTGGAACCCAGGAGGTGAGGCTTCTCTGTTGCGGTCTCTGCCGTCTGGAACGATTCTCCCCAGAGATCTGTATGGATCCCACTTTGAGGACATTCTCCCAGCCTTGTGGAAGGATGGGTTCCTGAGCCTCTCTTGGTTCTGTTTTGTTATGGGGCATGCTTTTATTTCTGGATATGCATAGTTCCTTAGAGAGAGGGGGGAGGGAGAGAGGGGGAGAGAGAGAAGGAAAACAGAAGAGAGAAGAATGGAAAGTTGGATAAAGAAATACACTGAAGGGGAATCAAAAATAATGTGTGTGTCCATCAGGTTCACATACACATAGACACACAGAGCCAATGTGATATGCATCAAATATAGACTTAGTTCTTCTTCCCTCTTCTGATGTTACTACCCAATCGATTAAAACTGGGGCATCAACTCATAAGTGGCAGTTGGATTATTTATTTATTTATTTATTATTTATTTATTTATTAGATTTTTATACCGCCCTTCTCCCTAAGGACTCAGGGCGGTT
>JANHFR010003337.1:294452-311670 GCA_032468015.1 Mimophis mahfalensis
TTTCCACAAAAAACTGGGAGTCTGGGTCTTTTTCCCAGGCTCCAAAACGAATTAATCTGTTCCCAATGCATTTCAATGGGAAGCAGCTTTTTCGACTTCCGAATTTTTCGGCTTCTGAAAATGCATTTGGAAAGGATTAATTTCGTAAATCGAGGGACCACTGTATGTGAATGGACATCTCCTTGACGTGATTATAGACTGCCCATTCCCCCCATCATTCTGAAAATACATTTTGACATTTATTTTTATTTTTCATTTTAATTCTTGGAGGCATTTTTGAAGCCCATTTTATTTCCCTCAATCTCTCCTGTCTTGTTGGCAGGTATGTAGCCAGATACATATTCATACACCGTTCTGATTTTAAAAATGCATCCATTAGAACCAATGCTATGTTCACAGGCATAGTATATATTCCAAAACAAAAGTCTTGGCATTTGCTGTTTTCTTGGCAGTAATGCGTCTTGGAAACTTTGAGGGATGTGTCTTGGAAACTTTGAGTTTCCAAGACACATCCCAATAATGGCTTTTTGGTGACAAAATCCTGGAATAGATTTTTACAATATGCAGTTCTTAAGTTTACTTTATTGGCTCCAAAATTTCACTTGGAATATATAAGTGCTGCTTTTCTCCCTAGTGTAGGAGTATTTCTGATGGGTATGGTTCAAATTCAGTGTCCAACATCCCTTCGGAATCTAACTGGGTCACAAGCCAGCAGTAAGGAAATAAGATACCCTTGAAAAAATATCCCTGTTTGTCAGAGATAAAGAATCGTGGACTAAAGAGAAAACAATAGCTTTCTAATTTCTTTTGGCCTTATCCAAAATAGCCATTTTAAACAGAAAATATTTCAAAAGTACTCATGCTCTAGCTCAGTAACATTGTTTTGCTTTTTGCAATTATTATCCATAATCTTACAATCTTGGTAAATTAGAAGTGGTATGTATCTTCCAGGGATGTATGAAAGGTGTGCAGAATTGGTTACAAGACAACCTTGGCATCATTCTTGGAGTGTGCACAGGGGTTGCGGTCATTGAGGTAGGTGTTTGTTTTCCTGCATCTTGTAAAAAGCTTTTTTGTTAGTGGCGGTTTACAGTTACAAACAAAGCAAAATATGATCTGTATGTACAGTACATCGGCTCTTTGGCCTATGAGTACTTGGTGGAAGTTAATCAATTTTCTTTTGTTATTTTTATTTATTTAATATATTCAACACAAAGAAAAAATAGAAATAGGGAATTAGGGGAAGGAAAAAGAGGGGAAAAGAAAGTGTGAGGTACAAGGGGGGAAAAAGAAAAAAAAAGGCATTGACTTCCAACTTTTTTTAGCACAGCACAAGATAAAAACACTCCAGCCTCAACTTTTTGCTTTTACACATTTGTATGTAACTAGCCATTTCTATAATAACAAATCTTTGTGATTGACAAAACGAAAGTCAACATTTCATTATTTTTTTTCATCACAGGCACAAAATCCAGAAGTGATATCCAAGTGAAAAATGTACTTAAATATATACTCTATAACCAATTTTCCAAAAAGTATGAATTGCTCTTTCTGTTCCTTATTTTTTATTATGTCTTGGCAAAAAATACATCTATTTTTTAAAAAATTTAGGTTTACCTGATTGGAGCCTTTTAAAGAGGATAGCTTTGATTAAAAATTTTCCCACCAGCTTCAATTTATTCACAATAGTGTTTGTGATTGAAAACAAAGATGCAAAAGGGGAAATGAGAAAGAATGCATCTGAGGGAGATGCCATAAATAGATCCAAACCAAAAGAACCAAATATCTGAGGAGATCTGGTTATTTGCTCCATCTACAATTCTACATCTTTTCTGTCGTAATCTCTCAGTTAGAACAATCATTCTATCTCCCATGGCTGATTGAAATTTGCTTTGTCTCAGCAGGTTTCTGATTTCCATTTTCATTATGTATGAATTCCTATGTGTTGATGCTACTTTTTTGTCCTGACATGTTTCAGTATGATGACAAATCGGCTATATTGGTCACGGCAGGCTGAATATGGTTCATTAGCTGCTTCTCACATTTTTATTTGGAACATTTTATTAAACATATGAAACTAAATGAAGCAGTCCACACATTCAGTGACTGTTCAAAGTTACAATGATGCTGAACAAAGGGTACTTAGGGAGGGGTCCTTATAGTTGTGTTCATTGCAGCATCCGACAATCATGTGGTCCCTGTTTGTGTGCTCAGCAACCTGCATGCAGTTACAATGTTGCAATAACCTGTGATCAACTTCACAATTTGTGCCAGCTTCCAACAAGCAAAGTCAGTAGGGAATCTGGCAGGAGATTGCAGATGGCAATTATGTAACCGGAACGCTGCAACCTCATAGGATTTGCTTAACAACAGCAATGAGGACTACTGGAACTGTCATCATAAATTGGTACAGTCATGTGATGCCCCCCATGATGAATGCATGGCTTAGCAATGGAATTCCCAGTCCCAGTGATCGTCAGTAAGCAAGAACTAACTGTACCGAAACCCTTAAGAACCAAGGAGGCTGAGAAGGTAAAGGAGGTTGAGATAAAACACTTGGTGGCGCAGTGGTTAGAATGCAGTACTGCAGGCTACTTTTGCTGACTGCCATCTCCCGGCAGTTCCACAGTTTGATTCTCACCAGCTCAGCATTGACTCAGCCTTCCATCCTTCCGAGGCCGGTAAAATGAGGACCCAGATTGTTGGGGTCAGTATGCTAACTCTGTAAACAGATTAGCATCGGCTGTAAAAGCACTGTGAAGCGGTATATAAGTCTTAAGTGCTATTGCTAAAACCAGGAAATGCACTTTGACTTAGGTTCCTTTATAAGAATGTGTTTGGTCTGAACAGCCGCTGAAAAGCTAAATTCTGTCCAGGGATCCCCCATTTCTTTATAAGTGCAAAGAACCAGCTTTTTCACCCTTCCTTCCCTTTTCTCTTGCAGTTGCTGGGAATGGTGCTGTCTATCTGCCTCTGCAAGAACATTCACACCGAAGACTACACCAAAGTGCCCAAGTACTGAGAGACTGCTGGTCCTGGGAGCTGCCCCAGAACACATGGAATGCCCCTTTCTTAAACCCAGACTATCTTCATCCCTCCAGTGACAACTCTGCAGTGTTGCTGCAGTTCGATTAGGTTGTGCAGTATTGACGAATTATCTGAGGGACTTGGGCAGCCTCCTTTTATCTCCTGACTGTTCTTTTATGAAACAGGCCATTTAAACTTTCTTCTCCTTGTGAGATACCCTGCACCTTTATTGCCAGCACCTCTTCCTCCCTTCCTTTTATCCACATTTGTCGATTGTGACTAAGCTTAGAGTTATTCCCATATTCCAGTTGTTGCAGCTGTTTGCTATATGTACATAATCCTTATACCGTTCATCGAGGAAGATGTGGAGGGAGGGGGCTTTAGCTGTTGTGGTTTGATATTTTTTTAATCACATGCTTTTAGAAATACACGCTGTAGAGAGGAACGTCTCTCCTCTAAATAATCAGATGCCTCTATCTTTTTTAGCTTCAGTTCCTCTGATCTATTGAATTGCCACCAGCCAGATCAAGAATTGGACTGTAAGGCACCAAGCTTAAAATACCACCATTTACCTTTTGAACAGGGATGTATGATATGGAAAATATGATACCATTTTTCTCATTTCTACCATACTCCTCCCTTTGGGAGTCAATTACATTGGAGACATTTCAGTGATCACATCTCTAAGGATGAATCTGTCCTGGCTCCCTGGCATCTACTCCTGGTTTGCCAACTTTATTTGAGGTGGTGATGGGAGACTATATACATATTTCCAGTCACATTAGTATGAATCTTCTGTAACTTTGTCTTCTCTTTGTTATGGTAAACTTACACAGAGTTGATTATTCTTCATGCCAATAGGGGCAGGGAACACTTTTTCTGGCCTTTAGTTTATATGTACCAAGGAAAATACATAGCTCTTCTTGCCTCCCTGGTTGGGGATCAGGGGACCTTGGAGTCACTGCCGTTGCCACCAGAACCCATGCTGCAGGAGTCACTGTGAAGAACTTACTGTTGATATTTCTACTGGGAGAAGCTTCTCTATTCAAAAGCCATGCGAGCCTCTATATTCTAAGGTGAATGCAAAGAAACAGCCCAGTTTCATAAGGGAAATCTCTACTTCCGTATTAAGGAAAGGCTGCTAGTACATAAAACTGTGAAAACGAAAGTCAAGATTGTGTTCACAGTATGGTTAGCATTCTCTCCTGACACCATAGCTTTGGTTTTGCATGGAGAGCTTCCATTCAAGGTGTGCCAAGGAAGGCAACCAGGAAAAGTTAATGTGTCCAGAACTACAAGTCCCCTACATTAACAATTATTAATGTATAGATGAAAGCATGGATGCTACATTTCCATCATCTCACAGCACAGAAGATAGTTTTTGCAAATAGGAAACTTGATCTTTGTCTACTGAGGGGAGAATGAAATGGGTCTAAGATAATTTAGAGACCAAATCTAGTTAAGAGTACCTGCATTCCCATACTTTCCTACCCTTCAGACATTATAATTAACTATAACAAGGGGTGATTTTGCTAGATTTTGCGCAGTCAGACAGTTGGATGATTCAGAGTCCCATCTCTTGAATCCTTTCACATTAGCATTGTAGCAAACATTGGTCATTTTATTTGAAATAATGGTCCAGGTTGGCTCTTATCCTATGGCCATCACCCACCAGTCTGTTTCATTTTTGAATGGATTGCACCACTAGGCTGTGTAGGCGTCACTTCATGCTTCATTTGATAAACTTCACCGATAAAGTGTTTATGCGATGGTTCTTGTTCTCTTGGATTCAGCTCTGAACTAAAGAACGCTGGAGTCATTTTGGATTGTTTTTGTTTTGTTTTTAGAAACCACTTCCAAATGAAACAAATGCATGTACAGATTTAACAAATAATGGGTGGGTATTTCAATAATAAAACATTTGCTTAAAAAAATAACAAAACATTTATACTTTCATTCTTGTTGTAGTGTCAACCTATCTTTGTTTAGGAGGCTAATGATGCAAATGGGGACCTGTGGGGAATATGCCGTTTAGAGGCAGAACCGCTCCCCGTAGCTCGAGCAATTAATAATCAGGAACATGCCTTTTGGTAAAAAGAAGTTTACTTAACTGCCGGAGCAGGACAATACACGTCTACATCTTAACAGTTCAAGATGGGGAAGGAAAGAGTAGGAGTATAGGATAGTTCTGCGCATGAGTGCATTCTTAGTCTCTGACGTAGTAAGCTACGTGGCAAGGACCAGGATGTAAAACTGGGAGTGTCTTTACAGTCTCAGTGAGGTTGGTAAGAAAACCCGAAATGGAGTTGTTTGAAAAACAAGTCCATGACAGGACCTACCCTCAGCATGTTGATGAGCGTTATGGGGCAATAGAACTGGATTGGCCACAATAGGCTTTCGCAGCCTGTTTCAAACAATGACTTTCCCCCCCAGTGATCTTTTATGTGTGGGACCTCCCTACTCTAGTCCTAACTTATGCTAAATAAGAAGCAAAAGAGACCTCTGGTGGTCTAGATAAGTTCAGAACACTTCCCAAAGAAAACTATGATATAGTATACCTCACAGGGTAGAATCACAATGAAAAGGAAAGAAAAGGGTTTTGATAAGAAGCTAACATTTTGTCCCAAGGTGCTTTTTGCTAGAGGCAACTGGACTTTCTAGTTTTTCTTTGAAGATATTTTGTTTCAGAGCTGAAGAAGCTTCTTGGATGAGAAGCTCCTCGGGAGTTGGGTGGCATACAAATACGAACAAAATAAATAAATAAAATAAATAAAGTGAAATGTCTTCAAAGAAACCAGAAAGTCCAGTTGCCTATTGCAAAAGCACCTTTGAAACAACCATGACCTGGATGACTGAGAATCTCAATAGCCATTTAGCTAACTTTTTCTTTGTTATTACTTTTTGCCAAGCTTCTAAAACTGAAGTCCACTAGAGGGTGCTGGTGGTGTATGTTTAGACAGCTTTATGTATTGTCTGGAAAATACTGGGAATTCTTGATTTTTAAATTTTTTTTACAGACTTTCTGTTTAAGTGCCACAACTAATTATCTAAACAGTTTCCTTTTAAATAAGAATGAGTAAAAATATAGAATAAGTAAAAATATAGAATATAGAATTTAAATGTGCATTTAAATTATGAAAGTTTAATAATACATAAAGATACATATCACCAGAATTGAGACAACTGAGGGATTAAAATTAATTTTAATTACCATTGTTTGGAGCTACTGCAGTAATATACCCCACACAGAGGACAGGACTGGATTAAGGTTACTCTAAAGGCCTGGATTCGACATGCAGCTTTGTAACCCTTGACCCTCTGTGGGTCAAGGGTAGATGGAGAATAAAAATTGCTTTGGATTTCAGTTGGTGAGGTGAGGTGAGGTGAACACTGCTTGACATGGTTTATAGAAGCAAAAGCAAATGGCATAGGACTGGGTCAATCCTTAAGACAACCATTCACATCCTTGTCTACTCACTGCCTTGTGTAGAAAATTAATGCATGTACTGTATGTGGGGCTGCCCTTGAAGACTACTCAGAAGCTTCAGCTGGTGTAGAATGCAGAGCAACCGAAGCAATGATGGGCTTATCTCATTATGCCCATGTGACACCTCACCTCCACAAGATCCATTGGGAGCAATTCAGCATGCCGGTTATTACCTATAAAGCCCTTCATGGCATAGGATCAGGTTATTTGAATGACTGCCCTCTCCTATGATTTTGGTCGTATAATCTGGCAGAACACGCATGCCATATTTTAGGATGTTTACCTTCCATATAGCATGTCAGGGTTGCAAGTAATAGATCCATTGCAAGCACAAATTCAGAGGCAGATAGCTTTATTGGTAATATATTGGCATACATCTGATGAAAACAGACTGAAGGGTCCCTCGGTTTTCACCAAATTAAAAGAGAAAGGTCTCCCAAATCCTAAATAATCAGTCACATGGCCCAATCAAAGCAGCATCCGCTGGTCTGGTGACATCACTACTACTCCTTCCAGCCAGGTGTGAGAACATCCTTGGTTTCCAAGAAAACATATTTTGACTACACCACCTCGGCTATCTCTAATCCTTCCTCCCTATCTCTCAGCTCTATTGTGGCTGCACTGAAGCTCCAAGATGGCTTCGGACAGGCCAGCTTCAGAGTTGACCCAGCATTCCTGCCCTTTGGAATGGGGATTCCTCCTTGAGATCCATCTGGCTTCCACCCTGATGGTGCTCCAGGAGGTGTTGAGTGCCTGACTACCCGAACTTGAGGAAGACTAGATGGGACTTACCTGGTCATTATGTTCTGTGTGTTGATACATTGCACGGAGTGCCATATTCTAATCATTTTGTAGCTATTTTGGTATATTTGATGAACAGGTTAATTTATTTTATTTTTATGTTGCTCTATATTTCTTTTTGTGAGCCACTCAAGAATTAATTAAATTCAGGCAGAATGAAAATAGAATTAATATATAAAGGATCTGTTAAAGCCAGGCTCCTTTATTGGTAGGGAAGCATTCCCTCACCCCTCCCTCTTCTGTCAAAACAACTGCATCATTCTTCAGTGAAAGGGGAGGGAGATGTACTCTGTATAAACCTTCATGACAATGGAGGTAGGACTAGAACCATGAATGGGTTGTACTATTTCCCTCCTACCTGTCCCATTGGATAGTGAGAGGAGCCATGTGGCAGAAGAATAATGTTGCATGTAGAACTCCTAGGAATGACTTCAAGGGTTTCAATTTAACCAAGAATTTTAGGTTTATCATCTTGTTGCAAGGATTGATCAGAGATCACAGATTTAACTGTTGGAAGCATAGCTGTCAAGTTTCCTGGATTGGCTGGGAAATCCCATTTTTCCCTCTCTTTTCTGGCTCCGTCCCGTATTTTTTAAAAATGTCTTGTATTTTCTCTGACTCTGAGGCACTCCCTGCGCACGCACTATTCTGGGCGGGGCAAAGGATTCCCAAAGCCAGATCAACAGAGTGCGCTGAGAGGAAGTGGACAGAGGAGGATTTCCTCCTGAGACCCTGGCCGCTCCATTGCGGGAGGATTGCCAAAGCCCAGGTGATCTCAGTGGAGTGCGCTGGGGTCTGGGGAGGAAATCCTCCCTCCCATCCCTCCTCCCCAGACCCCAGCATGCCCTGTTGAGATCAGCTGGGCTTCGGGGATTCCCTGAAGCCCAAGTAAGTGGCAGTGGGGCGCAGGGGGTCAGGCGAGGAGGGAGCAGGGCATTGGGTGAACCCGCTGATGTTCATGCACACACATGCGTGTGGGGGGCAGGGCACATGGGGGGGGGCATGCCTTTCCCGTATTTTAGCATCTTCAACTTGACAGGTATGGTTGGAAGGGACCAACCCCCTGCCCAAGCAGGAGACCCTCTGCCACTACCTAGGATCGAACTCACAGCCTCCTGATTGTAAGGTGAGCTCTAATTTTGAGAAGTTTTCTCCCCCGTTCCTCATTTTGTATGCTATCTCCAACAGCAGGTCACCTAAGACTATTCCAATGCAAATGGACTAATTGGATTGGCATTTTTGTTATACTGTAGCAACAGAGAGTGAGGACCTGCCAGTAAAGTAGCAGGAAACTTGAAATGAGCAAAGTCCTGGAATGTCTTGCATTGTCTTTTAAAACCCTCCTATCCTTTTCTTACTCCTGAATCTCTTTTAAGGAACACAGTTCATGTTTACACCATTTTTGGTGTGCTTAGGGGAAGGAATTTAAAGCAGAGAATACTTACCTGGTCTCCATTTTGTCCTTTGCTTACAGTGACCATACTCTCTTTGGGTGGGGTGGACAAACCTGAAAAAGGGGAAAATCTGAAAGAGCTTCATAAGGATATATATTTTAAATTGTTTATAATTGGCTTTTTAAAAAATTATTCAAGAACAATACCAATAAAAATAATTAAATCTAAAGGGCAACGTTCTGAAATAATGCCCTTTATAATAAAAAGACATATGATCGTTGTAATTGTCTTCCAAATTAATGTTACTTTGTTTATTTTTTGAGCTGGATTTTGCATTTTCATGTAGAATAAAAGCTTTTCAATTTAGCTGGAGTAACAACTGGGTGTCACTTTATTTTACCCCCAAAACTGGGTGTCATTTCATTTTCTCATCCCATTCTTATAATATAATTACATGAAAATGCCACCAAAACTACACATACAATGTAGGATTCAGCTGCATTAAATCCAATTGTTGTCTTGCCCAGTTAGCAGTAAGAAACAGCTCAAAATATGCACTAATCTCTTAACAACTAGACACATGAGAATTGGTGCTGATTTAGGACTTAAAATGTGTGCCAAAAACTCATCTCTTCCCAACATTATCCATCTCTAGTGCAACATTAACACCACATTGCACAAAAAAATATGTTTCTTAGACCCAGACATTAGTAAATTCTTCCATTTCAACCACTTCCAAAACTAGTGGTGGTAGCAATTGTTATTCTGTGCAGGGAAACGTTTATGTACAAACTTTATTGCAGATTTTCTTTGTTTCATGTTGGCTGAGGAATAGGATCTATTTTAACTCTCTAGCTTTTGGTGGGCTTTGGAATGATTTCTCCTTTGGCTCTAATTATATGTTTAAATTCCTTAAACATGAGCCTGAGCAGGAAGAAAAAGAGAAAGGAACAATTACTAATATTCATTCACTCAGTAATAAACAAGGTGAACATATTGAAAGTTTCCATAAAACTGTACCGCATTGGGAAAGCAATGGAAATATTCTTTTTTCATCTTTACAATGGAAGCAGTAAGACAGTAATTTAGCCAAATATCTGGCATTACATTGTCTTCTATTTAAAAGTTCAAAATTGGATCTGCTTGCCTCGTAGTTGCTCTTCCTAGTTGTCCTCTCATGCAATTAAGAGAGCATGTTGAAACAATATTATATTTCTAATTTATCATCCTAGTTTTCTCATCTCAATATTCTTTGTTCACCTGAGACACTAAACTATGAACAAGACACATGGCCCAAGATTTGGCAAACAGCATAGTTAAAATGCTGTTGGTCAGTAACTCTGTAAAGCAGGATTGTTTTGCTTTGCTGCTTAATGTTGGGTTGAAGGCAGGAATGGGTTTCTACTGCTTCGGCCGAACTAGTCGTTAGCGTTGCCAGAGGCACTTGAAAGTAGGCTCACCCACCTGCCAACGCTTCTAGGCTATCCTTTATTGCTGCACGCGCATTCCATTAAGGCTAGGAAACAGCTGAGATGCGGCAGAGACAGCAATTTCTTAGGCATGCCAATCAGCTGTTTTGTGGCTCTCCCACATCTCAGCTTTTCTGTAGCCAAATGGAATGCGCGTGCAGTGCATGTGCTTCTGTGTGGCTGCGCACGTGTTCCGTTTGCACTAGAAAACAGCCAAGCTGCGGCAGAACGGAAAAATAGAGCAGGTACACCAATCAGCTGTTTTCTAGCCCAAATGAAACATGTGCATAGTGAACCAGTTGTTAGACTGGTGGAAGCCCATCCCTGGTTGAACAAGTGATGTAAATCCAACTGGTGCCTCATTTACAAATGTAGGGTGCTTGTGTTTGCCTCCATGCCACCAATACAAGCACTGATATTGGGAGCTTGGTCAGGGGAAACAGCTTCTGTGTACATGTCCATATGCATGGGGAATGGTTATATGACCAAGTAAGTAGTGGTCTAGGGAGCAACTCTAAGGAATGCTTTGAGTAAGGTTTTGGTATATTGAAAGTTAATTCCTCTTTCTCCAGTTGTTTCTTATTTGTTCTCCACAATGTACTTTGGCCTACACAAACTTACTTTAATATCCAAATGCAATTGCTGCCTTTCTTGGGATCATAGAACATAGAACAATAGTGTTGGAAGGGCCTTGGAGGTTGGCCCTTGCTTGGGCAGGAGATGCTATACTTGCATGTACAACACTTACAGGATCTCAGGAAAGAAGGCACAGTAGCTTTCAGATGTGACAAATGGGAGTACTGGGAGTGCCTATATGTTCTGAAGTCCCTCATAGAGACTGAAATATTGTATTTTAATTGGCCACAGGCCCTTTAAGCAATTAAGACTCAAAGAGGTCTTAATTGGAGAAGTTGGAACTTCTGGAAGTTGGATTTGAAATAAAAAGAAAAGCAGGGTATAAGCTCAGCTCAGTACTGTATTATTTATTTAACAAGTGATTGAATAGAATCCATCTCTCTGAATGATTGATCATGGCTACTGAAACACAAGAAAGAAAATTAAACCTCTTTGTTACTGATCCAGCATGTCTTAGAAGGCATTCATTCCCTATTTATTTGTAAGATTTATAAACTAACTCCCTCCCTCCAGCTGGTACATAAAATAAATCAAGCACAATACAGAAAAATAATATAGCTGTAAACAGCAACAAAACAATGTTTGGCAGAACTCCTAACTGTTTGATGAGTAGCAATTTTAACAGAAAAAGTAAGGCCTACTTGTGGGTTCAAAGTAAAAATATTTGAATTCCTCCAGTAGTGTCAGCAGGCTTGAAATACCCTCAGTAACTGTTCTATTCCCACAATGGTAAGCTGTGTGAGACAATAGGATGGAAAAGGGTTTTGGTTTGTTGTTTTGTTTTGTTTTAAAAAAGGATGCTCACAACTCTTTTGAATAATTCCCATTCACCAAATCAGGGCAACTTCAGATAGGGAGTATGAAGATATGAAGAAGAATGCTACCCTTAAGGAGTCCTTCGGGAGTTGGGTGGCATACAAATTTAATTATAAATAAATAAATAAATAAATAAATAAATAAATAAATAAATAAATAAATAAATAAATAGCTAGCTAGCTAGCTAGCTAGCTCCAATGTCTAGGCTTTTGGCAATGGCTGCATTTGAATGAGGTTATATCCTGGAACAGCTCTCTAGTATTCTCTTTTAGGAACCCATATGCATCCTGGGGAAGGAAACACCAGATGTTACAAAGGCCAGAGAACAGACAAAACAGGAAAAGGACAAATGCTGAGGACCACAGCAATCAATGGTGGCCTTCAGTCAAGGGCTTCATTACTTGGCACCCTTCAGCCCTCGTTTTCCTCATCCCCTCTTCTTCCTGTTTATCCACTCCACTTTTCACTTTTTGCCAGCAGGGGTCATCCACAGACTCTGTAACTGAAGGTCTTTTCTGAAGAAATCCGGATTTTATCTGAAAGGGTTGTTGTCCAAAGATTAACTTTGAAAATGAGAGGGAGGTCTTCACAGATTTTACAACAATATACTGAAAGAAGCAGATTAGTTTTTCTTCCCTCTCCTTCCTATGGCAGGGATGGTCATCTCAAATTCAGGCTTATCTTTTTGAGCAGGTGCCGTACAGAATTCTCCATTCTTTTTTGGGGGAAATGCAATGTGAGAATTGGCAAGCCTCACAATGAAACATGGAAAATGATACTACTACTAAAAAGGCATTAAGAGTTGCCTTAACCTAATTTTGTGAAGCTTCTTCTCCAGTAACATTGTACATGTTTGACAAACAAACGAATAAATAAACATGCCTTGTTAATATCACCTGCTACTTTCAGAATGCTGATTCTTCTTCAAAAGCTCCAAGTTTTGCTCTCTTTGGGCATTAGCTGGTCAGAATCATTTTGGACTCAAACAATGCCTAAATCAATTTAGATCAGTGGTTTTCAAGCTTGGCCATTTTAAGATGTGTGGACTATGTCCACTATGCTGGCTGAGGAATTCTGTAAACTGAAGTCCACATATCTTAAAGTTATCAAGTTTGAAAAAAACACTCTTTTAGATAATAAATGTTAAAAGTCTTACATCCCATTTATCTTTTTTTTAAAAAAAAATGGTTAAAAAAAAGACCAAAGGAAAAGGGAAAAAGCAGCACAACAAATGAAGATAGAAAAAGACAAAAAGCTTATAATTATGAAAAATCCAGGAAGCAAACACACAAAATAATGCATCCTATTGGACCCTAACTCATAATGTGGCCAATTTCTTCATTCTCAGCCCCACTTCTTTTTCCTTCCAAGACATGTGGTCTAGAACTGACCTAAGGTAAGATAAAATTACTAAAAGGTTAATGTGTTCTACATGCTTTCCCTACCTGGTTTTTCTCAAGCAGTTATGACTGAAGCTTTGGTCCCAGAGATTAATATAGTAATGTACTAGGGAGGCAACTGTTTTGATTTGTGTTGATTTTAAAATCATTTTAGTCTGGTTTGTCTTGTGGTTTTATCTTGTGTGGAGGAGTTTGGGGGTTGTTGTTTTTTTAATAGGCTTCCCAGAGTCCAGTGAGGTTTGGCAACTATAACAAATTTGAATAAACAAAAATAAACAAAAAACAACAACCCTTCTCTAGGAAAACATTGATATAAAACAATACTTGTTCATGTTATGTGTGATTATTTTATCCTATGGATATGAATAGATTATAATTTGTTTTAAACCTAGTGAACCAGCAGTTTAATTCAGAAATTACCACTGACACAGCTGCTGCTCTTTTGACCTTTTGTGGCAGCCATATGAAAGACAAACACATACACACATACACAGAGAGAGAGAGAGAGAGAGAGACAGAGAGACAGAGAGACAGAGAGACAGAGACAGAGACAGAGACAGAGACAGAGACAGAGACAGAGACAGAGACAGAGACAGACAGAGAGAGAACTGCAGGGACTTGTCAGAAACCTGTCTATGTCTACCATAAATATCTATGGAGATTCTCAATCAGCCATGTCATAGTTGTCTCAAAAGTGCTTTTTCGAAATGCAACTGGACTGGGTTGGTTTGTTTGTTTGCCTTTTGAAAAGCACCTTTGAGATATGTCTGTCATAGTTAAGCACATCAGAATCAGAGAAAAACTGCAATATCTACATGTATACGTTTCCTGTACAGCGCCTGCTTAATCACAGGACCCAGCCATAGGAAAAGACATGGAATGGCAAGTTTTCCTTCTCTTTTCTCCCGTCACAGCACGGGTCCCCCACAGAAAAGTGAAACAGGCAGCAACAGGAAAAAGAGGAACATCTGGATCGCAGGCTCAATGGCAAACCTTCTGTTGAATGATAGACCTTTGCTGACACCTAGCTGCACCAGTCTTCTGCTCTATGCCTATTATTTGCAAGATAAAATACAAACATTAAGTGAACAATTAAGAAAGCTTAATATTAATAAAGTTCATGACAGTCAAGGTTATGTATCTAATAGTGTGGTAAAGGGCAAAGAAGATTCACGAGTCACACAACTATGAGAGGCCTCTTCTCTCAAAGATCCTAATGCCTCTCTGTTCCTTGAAACTTTGTTTTCAAAGAGCTGTTGGAAAGTGCTGACTATTTCCTATCCTTTTTTTGGTCTGGGTAGTAATTCTGGTGGATTCAGCAAGTTTTGCAGAATGTTGCAGAATGTTGCAAGCATCTGAAATGAGGGTAGTTCCCCATCACAGGAAGTAACAGAATAACTGCATAAAGCTGTCCTGTGACCTTCTCATTATAGCAGGATTTGGCCATTTCTGGAATGTAATTTTTTAAAATCTTTTCTTATGTCCAACTTTATTGAGAATTAATAAACTATCTTCCCACTTCTATTCCCTGGGATATTCATGCAGGTTTCTTGCTTTAACTCTGTCATGTTAGCAGCCCTAGAAGACTAATGGAAATTCTATTGTTGGAAGAAACTTTAGTGCATACAAGAGCAAATACCCTCAGGTTGCTCATAAAAAGCATTTTTAAGTCAGTCATGACTGTCTTTCACTAAATCAATTATTTAGATGAGGGAATAAAAGGGGAACCCATCAAATTTGCAGATGATGCCAAGCTAGCAGGAATAGCTAACACCCCAGAAGACAAGCTCAAGATATAGAAGGATCTTGACAGACTTAACACTGGGCTTTATCTAACAAAATAAAAGTCAATGGTGAGAAAATTAATGTTCTACATTTAGGCATGAAAAACAAAATGCAAAGTATACCTGGCTCAATAGCATTAACAGCAGAGGGAACTTGGAGTTCTAGTGGGCAATCATTAAAATATTAGCCAGCAGTGGGCTGCAGCTGCCATAAAAGCCAACACAGATCTAGGCTGCATTAACAGAGGGGTAGAATCAAGATCAGTGGAGTGTCAGTACCTCTTTACAAGGCCTTGGTAAGGCCACACCTTGGCATATTGCATCCAGCTTTGGTTACCACAATATAAAAAAGATGTTGAGACTCTAGAAAGAATGCAGAGAAGAGCAAGAAAGTTGTTTAGAGAATTGGAGGTTAAAACATATGAAGAATGTTTGCAGGAATTAGTTATGTCTAATAAAAAAAGAGGACTAGGGGTGACATGATAGGAGTATTCCAATATCTAAGGGATGGCCACAAAGAAGCACCTGAAGGGAGAAGAAGCAATGAATGGAAACTAATCAAGGAGAGAACCAATCTATAACTAATTGGAAATCTCCTGACAGGACAATTAATCAGTGAAACAATTTGCCTCCAGAAGTTGTGTTGGGTGCTCCAACACTCACAATTCTAACAATCTTTAAAAGAGATTGGACAACGATTTGTCTGAAATTGTATAGGGTTTTCTCCCTGAGCAGCCGTTAGACTAGATCAGAACACTGACAGGGCCCCTTCCAATACTGCTGTTCTATTAAAATAAATAAAAGGATATATTTTTATCCGTATTCATATCACATGCACCATCCATCCCAATGTTTAGAACAGTCCCCCACAGCAATCCATATAATTTGTTTTCGAATCTACAGCTTCTTGTAAATAACAAGTTCAGTTGACTGAGGGGAAAAATTGTGCATGGAAATGGGGATCCCTGCATACATACATACATATACATACCTCTGCAGAACTACACTCAACATTTTTCAAAAACAATGTGGAACTCTATGATTATAAGTTGTGTACCTTGGCTCTCTAGTTAAGAAGACATAGTTCTGTAAATTACAAAATTAACATCTTTCAAAGAGTTTGCTTGTTCTGCAGCTCTAATTAAGAAAATCAAAAGATGGAAAGACCTGTTCTCATTGAAAGCTGCCATCCAGAAACTTCATTAACCTACATGTTGTTTGAATTAGTAATAATCTGTTTGGGTGCCTGAGCATTACTGGGCTAGGGTATGAAGGAGAGTGATACTAACTCTTCGGTGGTTTCCTGCTTAGTTGTTTGTCTGAGTTGGTAGTTCCTTGATTAGGATATCATCTTGTGTTAAGCCTGGTGGCAATCCTTGCTTATCTGGGTGATGATTGCTAGAGAGGTGTTCTAGACCATTACCATCACCCCAATTTTTTTACTGTCTCTTTCCAGTGGTGTATAAATGTTGTTTGTCTCTATGTGCCTATTGATGACCAATTGGTCTAAGTGCAAGCTTCCAGGAAATCCCCAGCAGTTTTTTTTAAATTTAGCTTGGTCTGAGATACTCAGTGTCCTAAATAAAACCATGGTTAAGTGCCTTCTGATTGCCATTTGTGTTCATGATTGTCCTCTACTAGACTTCTGCCTCTCTGTCCTTACATGGTGGTTATTACAGTCCTTATACTGTATACTGAAGATGACTCCTGTTGTTTTTTTCTTGGGTTACTGGGTCTTTTGGTTCAATAAAAATGTTCTGGAAGGTTTTAGTTACAATGTGTGCTATGATGTTGTGTGGTGACAATAGTCTGTTGGTTGTTTCTCAGATTTTTTTTTTTTAATGTATGGCAATGTTCTCCTTTTCATAGCTTGTGTTGCTTGTGCTATAGTGGGTCAAGTGGTTAGATACTTTCTAATAAAGTAGTATGGGTATCCATTTTGTTTGAGGTTGTTTCCTTTTTTCTGATGTTCTGGCTTGCTGCAGTGCATTTGTTCTATTCTGAATAATGCTCTTGCACAGCTCCTCTTGTGGGAGATTGGGTTCTTACTTTGGTGGTAGACCATTTGGTTAGTGTGGATGGTTTTTCAGTAGGCTTGTGTGTTTCCAATTTGCTTCCATTTTCTCTGCTGATGAGGATATCCAGGAAGGTAGTGTGTTGTTTTTTCTTCCCTTGTAAATTTTATTCCTTTGAACATGTTGTTGATAGTTTTGTGTGTCTTCTCTAGGTTTTTTTTTTATTATGACAAAGGCATCATCTACATACTGGATCCATACTTTGGATGTATATGTGGGAGTGCTATGGTTTCTAGACACTGTGTTACAGGCTTTGTTGTGAATCTTAAGAATGGTGATTCCTGTGGGTGTTCCTCTGATTAGATGTTCCCTCAGGCGGGGGGGGGGGG
>JANHFR010003339.1:21162-31196 GCA_032468015.1 Mimophis mahfalensis
TCTAGGGGGCGGTGCTCATCTCCGTTTCCAAGCCAAAGAGCCAGCACTGTCCGAAGACATCTCCGTGGTCATGTGGCTGGCATGACTAAACACCAAAGGTGCACAGAACACTGTTACCTTCCCACCAAAGGTGGTGCCTATTTTTCTATTTGCATTTTTACATGCCAATATTTTATACAAAATCTTAATTCTGAAAGGAGATATTTTTATGTCTTCTTAAGTCACAATAATACTTTTAGAATAAAATAATTAGAACCCATGTCCCTAATTCATCCAGGAGTTTCCCCAAATTTTGAAACAATGTAAATCTTATCCATCCACTCGTCAGTTTCAGCAACCTACATTGATAACTGAAATGAATGCAGATTTTCTAGAAATGGGCTACAGAAATCTTGACTAATAATGAAAGATTTAACCCAATGATCTCTCGCCATCTTATTAATTCTCACCCAAATGATTCTGTTTATACAATATATGGAGCAAACTAAAAAATTACACAGGAATATATTTTGTCTTATTTCTGGTAATTCCCATCATAAGCAACAGCAGGAACAAAATTTGTTTGATGATGTTCAGTGTAGTGGAAACTAAAAAACAGCATTGTGAAAAACGTACACAAATGTATTTTTAATCAGCAGTATTGTCGACCAAATATCAAATGCCGTTCAATTTAAGTGTAAAGAAATGCTCTTATAATGGGGGGAAGGGACCCTAGCACGACACATACAAAGATGGAGTCTGAGCCATCTGATACTAAATAAGAAACTCTAGAGGTCGTAGGGACTAGTTCTGTAAGCAGAACTATTCATTCCATGATAGACATAGATAATTATTCCATGCTACTCGCTGAAGAGCTATCTCACCCGGTGGAATAGCCCATCCAACTCATTCCTGAAGAGACCTAGTTTGGAATCCCTCTGCCAAACAAAAAATAGCTGATAGGATCCAGAAAAACAGCCTTTTGTGGTCCCACCCTCTGGAATATTTTCCAGCTGGAAATTAATCTGCCCCCACATCCTGGCCTTCCAGAAGAACCTTAAAACCTGGTTCTGCTGACTGGCCTAGGACCCTGAAAGGAGTGCTTCATGCTGGGTGTGATTGATCTACCCCCATGTCACCTGTCCTCTTGGTTTTTAGTCTTACTTAATCTTGATTGGTTTTATTTATTTATTTGTTAAACCTATATGCCACCCATCTTGTGGTCTGAGGTGACATTTGTATTATCCTTTTATTGTTTTATAAGCCATTATCTATCCATTTTCTAATATTTAGCTGAAATATGCTTTTCTACAAATTTTCAACCATTTCTTATAGATCTTCCCATTTTCTGATAAGAGTATAGCAAATATGCTGTGTTGCCTGAATAGTCTCTTCTCCAAGGTAAGCACATCCATTTTTCAAACATTTCTCATGGGGCTTTGTTTAAGCCGTCTCAGCAATATCCTTCTTAAACATGAAAGCCAAATCTAGATACAGCTTTTGATATCTCCCTCTCATTTCTAGCCAAAACTCATTCACCTCAATTGGAATTGAATTGGCCAAAGAATGGCAACCAGATGTGTTTACTGTTTGAGAAGCTAACCAGCCTTGAGAATGTCCAGATCCTTAAAAGCAAAGCTACCATTTTGCTTGTTTCAAAGATAGTTAAAGCCCATGAGTAACAAAATAGTTAAAAATTAAGGTTGTTTTCTGGACTGTAAATATCAGTAAAAAACTGACCTGTCACAAAACTGATCAGTAGCCCTGCAATTATACATCCAAGACAGCCAACAGCACTGTAGTAGAGATATGACAAAGAATACCAGGAATCTGCTAAATAAGGCCTAGGAAGACAAAATGTAACAAAGTGAATAATTGCTGTACTGTACACACAATTCCCTTACCAATTGGGTTTAAATCCTAATAGCATATAGATGATTGATAAATTATAAGTTTAATTGCAATTTAATGATACTCAACCACAACAGAATAGATGATAGATGATAGATAGATAGATAGATAGATAGATAGATAGATAGATAGATAGATAGATAGACAGACAGATAGATTAATTGTAATAGCTGGCTATAATTACTGTGGACAGCAATTACTAACCACTGCCATTAAAAATATAGATATGGCTAGATAGGAATGGTACCTTTCAGGAGATAAAGTAGGAACTATGGGTACAACCATATCGGTACTATTGCATCCAGCTGTTGAAAGGTAGAGTGGCAGAGTTTTTGATGGTGGAGCAGGATACACAAAAGCTCCAATGCCGACCCAAAATGCCAAAGTGATTCCAGTAGCAAGACCACCAAAAGCACCCTTAAACAAATGCAACCATGAAATAGTCTTATTGGAGTTGTCATACTTTAAATACCCATAAATCTTCTAAGCTAGGAAAAATATTTGTCACTTCTGATATCAGCTGCAGCATCTCCTAATATCTGGCAAGAGACTCAAAGTTTATGAAGCAATAAGAAGATTGCCCATATCACATCCCAGCTAACACTAAAGTGTCATGAAGGGTGGATTGTTTGTTATGTTTAATATCAGTAATAAAAAATAGCAAAAGTAATAGAATATATGGTATATACAAAGATAGTACTATTCTTGTTACTTACTTTCCAATTGGTACAAGGAAAAATAATTCCTAATGTAAATAATCCCAGCATAGGTCCTCCACACATTCCATGGATACTAAGTGAAGCCTAGTTAGAAAAAATGTCTCGGTTATCAAATATATACTGTATATATGCTGTATATGTCCCATTTCTATAACATACTGTTTGTTTTACAGCTCTCTCTTTTTTCCTGGCACATGCTTCTTGTATAGTACATGGGTATAGCATTGAAAAGAGATATTTTAAACATAAAGTTTACAAAGTCTTCTATGAATTAAAAATTTGTCAATTAAACACAGAATTTGGCTATGTTTAGCACAACTTCACCTAAAAACTTCCTGATGGAAAGTTATGCTATCTAACACAAACTACCTCATCTACAATAAAAAAGAGATGTATATCTATCTCCAACAAGATATGTATTTTCCAACACATATTGCTTTTTCAAATCCATTTTAAGCAGTCTTTTATAAACTCATATGAAGAGGCAACCAATAGCTCTTTATTTATTTAAATACCAGCCCTAAGAACTTGCTTGTGAGGACACTCAAACGTATGCATAAATATGTAAAATTATCACAGCCATAAATTTCTAGTTTCTTGGGTCTATCCAGGAGATTTCAATGGTATGTGTGACATGGCATACATGATAAAGTAGGAGGACCCTGCATACTTTCATGATATAGGATTCATGAAGGCAAAGTAAATACAATTTAATCCTTCATATACGCATTTGTAAATGCCTTATTTATTCACAAGGATATAAGACATATCAAGTTTAATCAAAAAGAAAAATTGTTTTAATTAAATAGGTTCTATGATTACTCTTCCTGTGATAATGTGTAGGGAAAGCAATTGATGACACATGAATATGAATGGGTTCAATAGCAGATAAGCAGTCTATGAATTTAATCTGAGCAGAGCTCTCTAGATTTTAAAAACCATCTGTCACACTTTCTCACTATGGAAGTTGAAACTTCATTAGTCCAAGAGACCAAGAGCCATAGTGGCGCTGTGGTTAGAATGCAGTAGTGCAGGCTACTTCTGCTGATCACTGGCTGACTGCAGTTTGGCAGTTCGAATCTGATCAGGCTCAAGGTTGAGTCAGTTTTCCATCCTTCTGAGGTGGCTAAAATGAGGACCCAAATTGTTGGGGGCAACATGCTGACTCTGTAAACCACTTAGAGGGGGCTGTAAAGCCATGTGGAGTGGTATACAAGTCTAAGTGCTATTGCTATTCAGGGTAGATGATACAAACTCAAGATCATACCAAACATTTAGTCATATAGTTACCTGCACAACACCACCCATGAGTGATGCAGCTACAGCCATTGTAGTGCACAGTCCACCAAATACTATGCCTGGAGAAAAGGAAGCAGTTTTCATTTTATATATATATTTAAATATATTTTCATCAGAGTGTTGACAACTAATGACAGCAGTGGCTGGATTTCAAAATTTTCTCCCATCAAAAGAGCATTGCCTGAGATTTACTCCACATGGAACTTTCCAGAAAATTTGGGATAAAATATTTGCCCATTCTTCCCTTCACCTTTAACCTCTATAATAGGCTGAAGCTTTCACAGAAGGTTTTCATAGAAAATAACTAGTTAAAGAGAGATGGCAAATCAGTTGAAATCATTTTCACATTTACTTCTTCAGCAGAAATTCCCAAGAGATTTTCAATCTATTGTTCCAAACTGCATTATGCAATATGGTGCTGACATCCTCATTTTGGCACTTTCTTTAAAATAATCTTTTTTCTCTTTCATGCTGCTGTTTTGAGGGCAATGAAAGAAAGAACTTCAAATTTCAATGACTTGTGGACAGAAGCCAGTGTAATTTCCAATGAAAGTATGTTTTTAATGCCTTACTGTGCAGGAAAATGTTATAACAGTTACCTATCATATATTCCATCCAAAATCATTTTCATAGGTCATGATAGGGAATGTCAGTAAGCCAAACATTCATTCTATTATGATGCCACAGAATGACTCTTCCATGATCTCTTCAAGCATAAATATTTAAATCACAGAATACCAAAGGAAAGGTAATCCAGCCTCTTTCTTGGCTATTTATATGTATTGATAGCTGTGCTTTTAGCTGCTAGGTTGTATCTTTGTTTGGGTCCATTTTCTTTCAAGGATGGTCAATAGATTAAAAATTCATGCCTTAATCAATCTGTACAGATTATAAGGAAGCACTTACTTCCTTTAAGCTAATTAATATGCAGTGTTCTTGAGCCTACAGCTCAGAAGGCGGAACATATTAAGTTAAATCAATCTATTAATCCTCCCTTGATTTTATGTAAAACTATAGTCTACATGCAGCTGATTAGGAACCCAACATCTCTGGATACACTGCTCCAAAATTATTGCTGATAATTTGAGATGATAAACATCTCAAAAGGGAGTACATCATTATTAAATAATCCTACCTTTCTTTGCATACACTGATAAGAGAAACTGCTCAAGTTATTGCCCAGACACAGTCCTTGTGATATATATTACGGACTTTTGAAAAGGGGCAAGTTTAAGCTCATCAGTTTCAAAGACATTTTCATTTTGAACAACAGATTAAGAAACAGTTTCATTTAAAGTTAAGAAAAATTAAGGTCATATTTTCCACCTACATAAGCCTTTGCTGGTCCAAGTGCTCGCACGCTCAGAAAGTTTTGGAAAACAGTTCTTGACAAAATCTTCAAACGTTACTGTTGCCAGAGCATTTATACTTGCAGCCACAGTGCTATAAAAGTAAGCATATACAATATCAGAACTACAAATTAGTCCTTAAAATGTGACTGGCCCTGGGACAAGTAATACTAAATTATTTCCATCCATCTACCAAATAGCCTGTTATGGGATAGTATTGCAAAAGAAGTAAAAAGTAAAAGAAGAAATAAATATGAGGCAAATCAAATAAGAGAAAGAGAGGTTTGAACAAACTGCCTGTTCTGTATCACTAATACTGCCACGGTTACTCTTCTGTTCCACAAATAATAATTATTAATTGAATGTTGCCAACAGTCAAGATGTGTTTACACTAATTACTAAACTTGAATTAAAGCATGATTGCTTGTTCCTACAACATCCTATCCATAAACAAAATAGGTCATGTGGTTGCTTGGTTCATAACCTACTAGAACGGTGGAATTCCTATAGCATCCATCCCATTTTAGCTGAGTTTAGGAAGTTGTTCTGTGAATTTAGACTTTGCCCAATAGAGACAGATTAGAAACTGGGAAACTGGGAAAAATGCACTTTATTTTAGAGTAAGAATGTATCTAGCTCTATTCACTGAACAGAGATTACTTACTGGCTTCACACATTATATAACACTATGGTTCACTTTAATCTTAACTTCTTCACATAACTCCCTAAATTAAAATTAAATAAGCATCATTTATTAATACAGTGAATGAATACACTTAAACTGTGTGAATACTTAGGTTGCAGGCTTAACTTATTTTTAAGGCAGGGTTTACTAATATGATCATAGCTAAGGATAATGATATTTTACTATTTCTTTCATTTTTCATAAATTTTGTATTAGTTTATAAAAATATAAAATGCAAAGAAAAAATGAAAATAATGGGGAAGTAAACGAGGAAAGGAGGCAGAGAAAAGGTGTAAGGGAAAGGGGAAAAAACTAACAGCATTGACTTTCAATTCTTTTTAGTGAAGTAGAATAAGATTATAACATGCAGCCTCAATTTTTACTTTTACACAGTAATATATATTAGCTATTTCTATAACAACAAACCTATCTAATCAGCAAAACCCAAGTCAAAGTTTCATTTTTTTTTCCACCTGAAGCACAAAGTCCAGAAGTAATTTCCAAGCAGAAACAAAATTAGCTGTATTCTTTGCTTTTTAAAGCAGTCAGTTTAGCCATTTCTGCTAACTTCACCATCTTTTTCAGCCGGTCATCCATCAGGGGAATTAAAGTATCTGTCCATTTTGGTGCATACAGCATTCTTATTGCTGGATATTTTTTACTATTTCTGCATCTCACATTATTTTTCCATGGCTTTCTTTTCCTCCTTCAGGGAGAAGCTGGCATATATGTTATCTTGCATTAAAATGGGGATATTTTCCATTAGCACAGTTATCTTTTTTTATAAACGGAAGTTCTGTTTCCATTACTTGAATGATTAAATTCTTGATACAGTAACTGATTAGGTGATCATGCAATGACATAAACGCTACAGCGTCGAAAAGAGCTGTACATGAATACATGAAAATGTGTGTATGTGTTCTTTGCTGTTGTTCTTGTTTGTTTGTTTTGTGCCTTTGAATCAGTCTTGATACCTGGCAACTTCTTGGCAACATTTTTAGAAATGGTTGCCATTGTTTCCTTCCTAGGGCTGAGAGTGACTGGCCCAAGGTCACCCAGCCGGCTTTGTGCCTAAGGCAAGACTCAGACTCATAATCTCATCAAGCTGTCTATCCTGAAGGTGTGAATAAAGTTTATTAAGATCTCTGGATAGTTTTATGAAGGGTATTTAAATAGTTACCTCCAAGGAAAAATGGTAACATTAGGAAAGTCAACAGATTATTACATTTTATCTATTTCAGTTTTCCTTCCAGCCTCCTTCAAAAATCTTTTTTTTTTTTTTTTTTGCAATGATTATGGGTCTACAAATGCAACATCTTCCAAGGAACAAGGAGTCAGTGGAATAACTCATTTTCCTATTACAAAAAGCACATTATCCTATTCCTAAGAATCAGTAGCCTTTGCCTCAAATCTCCTGTATTCATCCAGGCCATCTGATTTATTTTTTCTTTCTTAAAGAATAATTAATTCTAATACTCTAATATATGGCACATACATTATCTAATGTATGGCACATACATTATCTATTGCACATGCCACACACACGCACATAATTTAATGGCACATAGATGATACCAAGCTTTTAAAAATAAATTTAGAAAGAGAAGATAATCTGTCTGGAAAGTTCCCTGCAGGCTTTGCAGTGAGAAAGACAAAGAGAGAACAATATTTCATTGTAGGAAGAGGAAAGGAGGGGCATAAGGCAGCCATTTCAAGAACTTCATTCCCTTCAGCTTGGTTTGACACACCTCCATTAAATCCAGCATAGGACAGACCTTAGCGTTCCACTGAAAGCACAAGCAACAAATAGGCCTGGAAGTCCAGGGGCTGATGAAAATATTATCATCACAAAATATGGCATTAGCTGGAGGGGGAAAAAGGAGAGAAGGAAGATGAGGAACACTTTTGCTACACTGAGCAATATTAATGCACATACAGACTGAGCTCATGAACTTCACAAATCACAGGGTAAAGAGCACCATCTTGTGCAGAGAGGAAGACACACCTGTGCTTGATTCTCCAATGAAGTAAATGAAGCTAAGGGGCAGAGTGCCTTTGTTCCTGTAACATGGTCAGTGTAGGGTCTAAATTTCAAGAGGGGATAGACACACTGGAAAGCCACTGTATAGTGGCTGATTCATCAAGAAAAAATATGACCTATAAATTGATAATTCCTGCATACCAATTCTACCCTAGGTATCAAAAACAAGATCAAAGTGATGGAGATACGATAGTGGGGAGATGAATACCTAAATTCTGAAAGTTCAATCTTCACCACTTCCTGGCAACAGTGATCCCACCTTGAGGAAATTGCTACCAGGTATAGATAAATTATCTATAAATAAACTGTCTTCCTTCTCTTTATTTTCCCCACCACCCTTTTCAGTAGATTCAAAAACAAAAATGCTAGGACATCAACCAGAAGAAGTACAACCAGAATTTGGGGTTCATCATACCCTCCCCAGTTTTTGAATTTTTATCAAAAAACATTATACTTGAACAAAACTTTTTAAAAAGAAGATAAGATAACCTTTATTGTCATTTTTTTCTCCTATGGGCACTCTGGTACATATTAAAAATGAAATAGTGTTACCTACTCTCAAAAGTGTACACATACATAACACACATACAGATATGCTATACATAAGTATATACCTACACCCTAACAAATAAATGCATATAAATAATAATCACTGTCCATCAACACTGTCCAGCAAGAAATAAGGTCTTCTTAATAGGGTTTCAAACCACGAAGAATATGATTGCACATTGACTTTCAGTTGTCCTTCGGCACTAAACTAAATTATCTAACTCATATTATTTTAACCAATTCTGTTAGACCAGAGGTTTTAGACTCTGGGTTTGACCATGACAGGGCTCAAGATTGACTCAGCCTTCCATCCTTCCAGGTTCAGTAAAATGAGAACCAGATTGTTGGGGGCAATGTGCTGACTTTGTAAACTGCACAGAGAGTGCTGTAAAGTACTATGGGGCAGTATATAAGTCTAAGAACAATTGCTATTTAGTAGCTATTAATGTGCTTGCTTGCTGGTTCTACTTATTTATTAATCATATTTTTATAAACTGCTCACTTCACAAAAAGTAACTATGCAGCATATAAAAATATATGCACTAGTTATTTTTTGTTATTGTTCCTCTCATTCCTGATAACCACTTTTTTTATTGCTATACATGGAACTTAGATCTCAACAGGAGTGTTTGCAAATGTCCCCTTCTAGATTCCCTCCATTTGCACATCATTTAAAAAATGCCACAGTGCAAGAAATACTCAAATAATCCTTTACCACTGAGTTCAGCACGGTTGCATTTAGAAAAGAATTCAGATCACAAAACAATTTTCTGTTTACAATTTAAAATAATTTATCTACCTGATCTGGTGCTGAAATAAAGTCTGCAGTCCAAGGATCACAGCTCATAAAAAAAGAATACATCACCAATCCACAGAGAACTGCACATACCAGGATGACCCATAATCCCACCAAATTAAGGTAAAGTGCACTAAGGAAAAGAAAAAAGATGAATTAGAAATCATTCAGTAAAGAATAAAATCATTCCTTTTTTATTTTTTTTAAAAGTGTCCATAAAATTCTTAATGCTATCTCAGAGTATGACAGTCACATTAGTTTTTGACAAGACACTTCCTACCACAGTTAAAAGAAGGAAATTTTTAAACCTTTCTCTGTGTGCCACAATAAAAGAAGTCCACAATCTGTCCCTTGGTACATGTTCCCAGTAGTTTGAGATGTGTTCCTGCTTTTTTCAAAATGTATTTACTTCCTGCAACTCTTTCAGTGCCCAAGAGGGTTCCTTTGAAGTGTACTATTAACTTTCCCTGTCCCTGAATACATGATTTGTGTTGAAAACAACTTGGAAGGTTATAAACCTTCACTCTGCTGTGAATTTAGATGGAAGTAGAATTTCACGTTTAATATTTGAAATCCTATCCTTATGGATAGATAACTCTGTTAAGACTAATTGTTTTCTAGTGTGTTGATAAATTTATTTATTTATTTATTTATTTATTAGATTTTTATACCGCCCTTCTCCCTAGGGACTCAGGGCGGTTTACAG
>JANHFR010003340.1:61452-71633 GCA_032468015.1 Mimophis mahfalensis
GAGCCAGCATGGAAGAAGAAGAGTTCTGGGAGTTGAAGTCCATGAGTCATAAAAGAGCCAAGGTTCCCTACC
Organism: Mimophis mahfalensis; assembly: GCA_032468015.1. Taxonomy (NCBI): domain Eukaryota; kingdom Metazoa; phylum Chordata; class Lepidosauria; order Squamata; genus Mimophis; species Mimophis mahfalensis. Next base: position 61,525 of record JANHFR010003340.1, read on the forward strand.
CCTGACCTAGTGGATGGGAATGAAGAAAAGATAGAGCAGGTGCCTTCAAACTTGGCAACTTTAAGACTTGGGGACTTCAACTCCCAGAATTCCCCAGCCAGTAGGCTGGCTGCATGGCTGGCTGAATGCCCCAGCATGGCTGGCTGGGGAATTTTGGGAGTTGACGTTCACAAGTCTTAAAGTTGCTAAGTTTGAAGGCCCCTGAGATATAGAGTATTCTGAGGATTGTGATTAGTTGAATCGCAGCTGAACCAAAATGCATGAGCAATTTGTTGTTGTTTTTTTCTTTCAAATTGTTTAAAACAAGCAACTGAATCCATCAGAGTTAACACAGGAGCTCCTTACCTAATGAGATTAAGTGGCAACCAGGTCAATCTATTAAGTGTTTACTGAAGCACTTGATTGGTTCAGTTGTTTGACATTTTCCTTTTGAACAATTCAGTTAAATGATGCTACTGTAATTTTGAGCAGTTATACATCAGCATGCTTTCACAGCCCATCTCTAATTGAGTCCTGGTAGTGTGGCACTATTGTCAACAGGTTTTTTCCATACTGATAAACTATAGACAGAAAAATGAATATGGATGAAGACATCTGTTGCATGATTATGATGTTTCATGCACGTACTGAATTTAACAAAGGAGAAGGGGTTTTGTCATAAACAGCCTTATATAGTCTACCAACTGCAACCAAAGATATTGAATGGTGCCTATGAAACTATTTATTTCCAAACCATTTGTAATCATTTCTAAGCCAAATTTAGCTAAGAAAAGTCAGTAGGGGTAGTTTTCGACTTACAACAGTTAGTTTAGTGATCATTTAGAGTTACAATGAAAAAAAGTCATAACCATTTTTCACACAACCATTGCAGCATCCCCATGGACACATGATCAAAATTCAGACACTGGGCAATTGATTCACATTTATGATGTTTCAGATCATGGGATCCCCTTTTGCGGCCTTCTGACAAGCAAAGTCAATGGGGAAACCAGATCCACTTAACAACCTTGTTAACTAATTGAACAACTGCAGTGATTCACTGAATAACTGTGGCAAGAAAGGTTGTAAAACTCACTTTAAAAATGTCTCATTTAGCAACATAAATTTTGGGCTCAATTATGGTCATAGTTTGAGGAGTAACTGATTATAATAAATTTACTCTTGCATATAACTCATGCTTCTTTTTAAACACCTCAGAGTTTCTAATGCCCATGTAAAATATATTCTATGAAATTATCTGCACAAAGCGTCTAGAACTCCCAAATACCTATTTCTGTATTATATCCTTGGTTTTACACTTATCTACTAGCTGCACTGACATTGTTGGGGTGGAATTGTTCATTTATCTTAACAGCTTGAATATCTTTGCCATTCTCCCTTGACGAAGAAAACAGAAGCTTCAGATATAGTCATGTTTTCCCAATTTCCAGAAAGTTAAACTGAATTATTTTTGCTAGCTGGGAAGATAATTCTCAGTGACGGTATTTAATTGGTGACAGCAGCTGAGTTTTAAAACACATAAATGCTAGCATCCATGGAAAATAGAAACAGCAGTATTGTGTTTTCTTGAAGAAGAAAATGAATGTACACAACAGCATTGGACAGTGTGAACTAGCAGATGCTGACAAAAGAACAGCAATGAGTTACTAAAAAGCTGAGTTGTGTGTTTTTCTCAGACCATCTTCTGTCCTGTGTCCACCCCACATAAGACCAATTGACCCAGATGTTCCAATCTGTCATCCAGTAACATTTGTAAAATGAAGTAAAATTTAATTGGTGGTAGAGGTTATATGGGACGGGCATCTAGTCTTTAGCCTAAGACAGCAAGATGGTGCTTATTAAGAGTCAGGCTGGAATTAAAATAAACTACCAGCAACAATAAATACCCGTTTTGGTTATTTGTGGTAGCATTTTCTGTGCATTGATTGTGACAATTGACTATAGTTCTTGATAGCCACATGTTAATTTTACTACTGCTGGAAATAGTTATCCCACTTAAACTGAATTGTGCACTGTACATATTGATATACACTGTATATAGTATGTATCATATTATGTACATATGATACATACCTATATACATCCTTTTACAACAAATGACTAATGTCATCCAAAATCAAACAGGGGTTATTGATATGACTTGTCTTGCAAGGTAAAAAGTAGAAGTATCTGTATGCTGTCACCTCTGGGAATAACACATTTTAAACCTGTTGGAGAAGAAACTATGGTAAGCTAGTCCATCTTTGACCATTGTTTTCCAGATGTCTTTAAAAGTTTAAGAACTGAAATTCTAGGTAGTTATATCTAGAAGCACTGAGAGTTCAAGTCTAATACATGCTGGTGCATATTAGAATGGGCTATCACAAAAATTCCAGAATTGACTGGGTTGGTGGTAATAATGGCAGAGAGTAACTGGAATTCTGCTGTTTCTGTCTTAACAAAGAACCGTTTTGCTCACTTATTCCTGGTTTAGTTAGTTTGCCTATTCTGATTAGGCCAAATACAGTTTATTTTTATAGTCTATTGTGGAATCAAATTTCTGTAAAAGAAGAACAGTGAGCTTATAAAGAATTAATATTCATAGGCCAGTAATGGAAGTACTGAATAATTGAGATTTACTTCTAATTCTAAATTTCATATATCATTTCAGCCATGAACAAGGTATTAGCCATTGTACCAAGGAGAAGATAATATGCAGGCATCAAATTACTGAGCTCCTGTATGGTTATCACAAAAGTCTTTTGCTCTAAAGAACAAGATAATGAGGATTAATGTGTCACAAGACTGCTATGGGGGTGGGGGACATTAATATTGATGAAAAACAATGATCTTTGAGGAGTATTTTGAGCAGATAGCATTACAGACCATTGTTTACTAAAAGTCATGCCTTTGGCAGCATACTGACCATTTGGCAAAATTTTAGGTATGAGAAGGTGGAAGCGAAGCTTTTTGCTGCACTGCCGAACAATATGAGGAAAAGCTGGCATTATTTTCCTGCAGCAAAGAGAAAACTGCTGTATTAATTTGTTTCCCATTTTAGAGATCGTCATTTCAGATCCCAAGGTATATCGTCATTTTAAAGGAACAGATACTGTGAATATGTGTCACATTACATGTTCTTCAGAAAGGGTTTTGCAGATTGCACGGGTTATATTCACATGGTGTCCACAGGGAAGATTTTGTGTTGCTTATACTGATTTCCTGTGCGGTATTAAGCCTTTTCCGCATTAGATAAGCTCACATACTATACAGTAACTGATCTTACAATGGCAAATTGCTCAAACCATCTATTCTGAAAAAAAGGACAGGTTTTGGAAAACAGAATGGAGGTATGGTATAAAATTAATCTAGCATTAGGTGCATAATGTTATATTGATAACTGCATTTTTAAAATAGTTTTTCAGTCAAATACAGGAAGATATCTGTACGATTGAACTGGAGTCCTTGGTATTCTCTTCTGAGCTTGCTTGTTTGCTTGCAGACATTTCATCATCCAACTAGGTAATATCACTAGTGGAAATGAGTGTGCGGTAAATTTCTCACTTTATATCTCATGAATGTAAAATCATAATCAATTGAAAAAGAAATGACAATCATAACAACATCCACAACTGTGAGGTGGAGCAGATGCATTTAATTAATAACAGCTGGATAGCAGATTTACACATCATTCTGACTTAGTACTTGTGGAAGGAACAGGTCTTTACGGCTTTCTAAAAGGATAGTCCAGCAGTTGCCATTTAGCAGTGGTGGCAACCCTTTTTGGCACTGAGTGCCAAATATGGGAGCAAGTGAGTGCGAGTGAACCTGCATGCTGGAAACCGAAAGGTCACATGATCTTCCAGTTTTTGACACTTCTGTGAATGCACACAAGACCAGTTGACCAGCATGCCCAAACCCAGAAGAACAAGGGGTGACAGCGCTGCGGGCCTGGAGAGATGGCTCTGTGTGCCACTTCTGGCATGCATGCCATAGGTTCGCCACCACTGACATATAGATTCCAACCATGGAGGTTTACAGATTAACAGAATTGGAAGGGACCTTGTAGGTCATCTAGTCCAACCCCCCACCCAAGCAGGAGACTGTACACCATTTCTGATAAATGGCAATCCAATCTCTTCTTGAAAACCTCCAGTGCTGAAGTTCCCACAACGTCCCAAGGCAAGCTGTTCCATTGGTTGATTGTTTTCACTGTCAGAAAATTTCTCCTTATTTCTAGGTTGAATCTCTCCTTGTGCAGTTTCCATCCTTTATTCCTTGTCTGAGGTGGCTGTTGTCACCTATTCCTTGAATGAGGTGGCTGGATGGAGTCACTGAAGCAGTCGAATGAGCTTAAATGGACTCCGGGGGATGGTAGAGGACAGGAAGGCCTGGAGGAACATTGTGCATGGGGTTGCAATGGGTCGGACACGACTTTGCAACTAACAACAACAACATTCCTTGTCTGGTCTTCAGGTTCCTTGGAAAATAGCTTCACCCCTTCCTCTCTGTGGCATCCCCTCAAATATTGGAACATGGCTATCATGTCCACCCTGGTCCTTCTCTTCACTAGACTAGCCAAGCCCAGTTCCTGTAACTGTTCTTCATATGTTTTAGTCTGCAGTCCCCTAATCATCCTGATTGCTCTTCTCTGCACTTTTTCTAAAGTCTCAACATCTTTTTTTCTAAAGTCCTCGTTTCTAAATAGTATGTCACTGCCCCCACCCCAATGCTATCAGCTATCAGAGTGCTTCTGATCCACTACCTATTGTTATAGCAACCTATAAAGATAAGGCCATTCATCCAAACCCTGAGCCTGGGTAAAAGCAATTCTGTTTGCATGTCATTTTTATCTATAGTATATTGATTTTGTTTTGTTGTTGTATTTTATGATTTTATGATTTTAGTGATTTTTATTGTGTTGTGGATCTACTGACACAGTGTCGTTATAAATATTTCAGTAAAATAATAAATCAGTAATGAGTAACAAATAGTATATATGCCTCAGTACACAAAAATTACCCAGATAGTTACAGTAGAACAAATAAAAGCACAAGAGATAAACGTATGGAACAATAAAACAATATTAAATCATTAAAAGAGCATTAAAACCAGCCCTGGTAATTTCAAAGGTCAAATTAAAGAACTGTGTCTTAATTCACTTCTGAAAAAAACCCAAAGTTTCCCACTAAGAGGAGAAGCAAAACTCAATTCTCATGCTAAATTAAAATATAGATTTCCCAACTAATCATTGAAAAAAATTCCTTCTCACCTTTATGGGTGATGTGTCTTTCTCAATCTTGGATCCAGTATCAGAGGCTTGGCGGTTAAGCAATATCTCAGCACTTTCTAGTGCTGCACCTTCTGGACAAAGAGTTCTCATGTTCCCTGGGTTCCACTCTCCCAGGTTAGGAGTCACAGCCCCAAGAGTAACACCCCCACTGGGACCACTTTGGCCTTGACTTTCCACATTCATTCCAATTCCTCTTTCAGGTCTTGGTACTTCTCCAGCTTCTCATATTTCTTCTTCCTGGTGTTGCTGTCACTTGGCACCACTACATCTATCAACATTGCAGTCTGCTGGTTCTTGTCTACTACCATGATGACTGGTTGACTGGCCAGTACCTGCCCATCTGTCAGGATCTGGAAGTACCACAGGATCTTAGCCCTCTTATTCTCCATGATCTTCTATGGGATCGCCCACCTGGACTAGTCCATATTCTGTACACAATGCCAGCTATTTGGTTGGGCTGTTCAGTACATGCCGTTCCTGTCTGGATCTTATAACCTGCCATTGTATTTTGGACTGTCCCTGAGGCCGCTATACAACAGTCTGCACCATGACGCCTTCAAGTGTGGTAACCTCTGCTTCTAAGGATCTGGTGCTTAGTGCCTGTTTTTGTGCTGCTATAATCAGTGCCACAGTGCTGTCTTTTAGTTTCACTCTTTCCAATCACTGATAGAATGTCTGTCACTTCAGCTATCTATCAGTGATATATCCCAAGCAGGGATATATTATCTTGCCATGCCACTACCTCTGCTTGATCTCTGCTTGGTCCTGTTGCGCCAGGCATCTACAAATTCATGTGTGTGGCATTGAGTCATAGGTTTTTCTGTGCTCAGATTGGTCTGCTGATACTTTGAGTCTTGGGTGATTGTTTTATTTATGAGCAAGTGCTAGTTTGATCATCTGAAGCTGTTCTCAATGCTCTTCTGAATTGTTCTTATGCACTGGCCCATATAGTCCTATAGCTTAGTGGCTAAGTTAGCTTCTCTACTATATCTCCTTAGCCTGGTAGCCAATGCTATGAGTTTTTATTTAGTGATTTCTAGGGCTTTGGTTGGAGTCAGCCTCTTGTCTTTTTTTCATTAGGTGAGTCTTCACACTCTTCTATAACTCCATCAGCTGAATAACCTCTTTCCAAGTTGCCTTGATCTTAGCCTCTAACTTCATTTTCCAGGGCGGATATACTGATGAACATAGCTAATCAGAGGCTACAGCATATACCAGTTTGTTTGGGTAATGGTAGGAGTAGAGATTATTGTAACGACTCTATTGGCATCTTCTAGCATACTATTTGATAGCACTTCTCTACTGAGCCTTAGTAAACAGTTTCAAGGGTTGACTATAACTAGTTTATCCATGATCTGCCTGATATCAACAGCTCTGTTCTGTAATGGAGAAGTGACAATGACATTCCAGCTTCAGATCTTAGAAGCACATCCAGGGAGCAAGACCAGTTTTTCGAGGTCTTCTTGAATCTAGTATATAATATTTAGTTGATTTATCTCAAGTTGTAAGACAGCTTTGTTTTCCCTATGTTGATGTGTTAATAACTAGCTCACCTTTAAAGCCCTAAATGGCTTAGGCCCAGGGTACTTGCAGACCACCTTCTGCCAGCAACAACCTCCCATTGCCCTGTGCGCTCCCACAGAGTCAGTCTCCTCTGGGTGCCGTCGGCCAGACAGTGTCGGCTGGCAACCCCCATGGGGAGAGCCTTCTCTTTGGGTGCGTCTGCCCTCTGGAATGATTTCCCCCTGGAGTTCCGGACGGCCCCTGACCTTCTGTCATGATCTGAAGACCTGGTTGTTTCACCTAGCTGGTCTGGACTGACACAGGATTTTAATGTATTTTATTGTTGATTTAAATTTGGCTATTTTAATGATTTATTGAGATGACTTGGTTTAATCCTTTTTAAAATTTTCTATTATGTGTTTTTATTGTTGTAAGCCGCCCTGAGACCCTTGGGAGAAGGGCTGCATATAAATCTCAATCAATCAATCAATCAATCAATCAATCAACTAGATGTTTTTCAGTTAGGGTGGATGCAGGTCTTCTGCCCATCCATAGTTTCATACTATGTTTCATATATTACATCTCATTAGAACCGCTATTGTAGTAGCATTCCACCAGTTCCAGGTTCTCCTTGTCTTATCCATGTATAGTTTGTTCATCTGGTCCACTTATCTCCAGATTGCCCTGATTCCCCAATACCTGATATGGACCTTGCTGATTCTGGGCAGTTTCCAAGCCAGCATGAGTTTCCAAATTTGTGTCTCCCTCATATTTGAGGTGGGCAGGTGAAGCAATAGGGGGTCTTTGATCAAGGATTCCTACTGGGATTTGAACACTGGTTTCCCATGTTAAAGGCAGCATTGTAACCATGATGTTATCTGGCCCATAAGAGAGGAAATAAAGTTTAGCTCTGTAAAGCAAGATTAAAGTTTTCCTGACCGACTATTGAAAATTGTACACACATACACGTAACTAGCTGTCATTACATCTTACAGTAGCTACTTCCTTTACTGAACTGTGTGGTATATGAAAAATATTTTCTTTGATCTGTTCTGAAACACCTTTAGTTCAAATTCAGTGAGTGTGTTTAGATTCCATGAGGTTATCCACATTAGTGATGAATCATCATAGTGATGGCTAGGTGATGCTATAAATCTCTAATGTGGATAGCTGCCAGTATTATAAGCTAAGCCTATCCACTTTTTCTACACCATGCATAATAATAGACCCCTTTCTCATAGGAGAGCTACTTCAGCCTCTAGATCATTTTTGGTTGCCTTTTCTACAGGTAAACAATAATCATTTTATTTTATTTATTTGTTTGTTTGTCAAACATGTACAAGATAGCAGGTATAGGTATAAACCCAAACATGAACAAAGGAAGTAAATACAGGCATCATCATTATCAGTTGCTGATATCTAGAGTCTAAAATTATTTTACTGCACCATTGACTACATGAAAAATCTAGCTCTATTTTCTATATATTTTCATGGCCTGTTATTAATAATTAAAAAAAACCCTGAGTCTCATCCATTACTTTATGATTCCATTAACCTTTACTTGCTTACTCTTACTTCCTCAGAGCATCTTGACCTATCATATCACCGCCAACCCTCTGGGTAGATGAGATCAATTTTGCTTCTTCACAGAAACGGAGAAATGACGAAAACTGTACATTTGAAAGCTTGCAGAATTTTTATACCCATATTCTGCATCCAAAATCCAGAAAGTCCACACAATGCACCATTAACTCAGAAAAAAGAATCCATGTCTGCCAAACTCTGCCTTTTGTTAATTAAGCCTCTTCTTGCTGGAGAAAATGAAGAATCATTAACTGCTGATGCTGCCCCAAGGGGACGGAGCTGTCTGCTATCTCAAGGGATGCTACGGATAAAAAGCTGTTTATTTTCCTATCTTAGTTAATCCAATTATTTTAAGTAGAATAAGGCCCAAGGAGGTTTGGCTAGAGCCAAATGAGAGAAAGATGATGCAACTGCTGCCCTTCTGGAGTCCGTTCTGAAAATCGCCTCAAAGCATTTCAATTCTGTGAAATGCAGATGATGCCGTTAAACATTTATTTCCCTGTCAAAGACTAATTGAAAAAAATAAAATAAAAATCCAGGGATCTGGTTTTGTTTAGCAGGTTTCAAGATCTTGACATTATAGAAGACAAAGCTTCAATTTTTATACGTGAGTTTTTCCATATATTCCATAGTCTGCTAAGCTATGGCAACTATTGGACGCACATGCCTTCTGCAAAAGAACTTGACAGAAGAAAAGAAAATAGAACCCCAGATTTATAGAATAGGAAATGACCATTTAGGCTATCAAATCCCTGCTCTCTGTAGGAATTTAAATTAAAGCCTATCTAGTCTCCACTTCAGGGGGATGCAGTGGCTCAGTGGCTAAGACGCTGAGCTTGTCGATCAGAAGGTCAGCAGTTCAGTGGTTCGAATCCTGAGCGCTGCATAACGGAATGAGCTCCCGTTACTTGTCCCAGCTTCTGCTAACCTAGCAGTTCAAAAGCATGTAAAAATGCAAGTAGAAAAATAGAACCACCTTTGGTAGGAAGCCTTCGGCGTTTAGTCATGCCGGCCACATGACCACAGAGATGTCTTCGGACAGCGCTGACTCTTTAGCTTGGAAACAGAGATGAGCACTGCCCCCTAGAGTCAGGAACAACTAGCACATATGTGCGAGGGGAGCCTTTACCTTTACCTTTACCTTTACCTAGTCTCCACTAGAACACATTAAGTGAAATGAAACTTATTCCCAATATTCTACAATTAATACTCTTCAAAACCTTAACTAATATGTATTAAGAACCTCGGTGGTGCAGTGGTTAGAGTGCAGTACGTACTACAGGCTACTTCTGCTGCCAGCCGGCTGCCAGCAGTTTGACAGTTCGAATCTCACCAGGCTCAAGGTTGACTCAGCCTTCTATCTTTCCGAGGTGGGTCAAATGAGGACCCAGACTGTTGGGGGAAATATGCTGACACTGTAAAACACTTAGAGAGGTCTGCAAAGCCCTATAAAGCAATATATAAGTCTAAGTGCTATTGCTAAGCATTGACCATCATTTTTTTGCTTTAGTTTGTCCAATGATATAAATAAAGATATTTTCAGATATGTGCATTTTGGATTAGAGTCGTAGATTGTAATCAAAATCACTGGCCATAATATATGTATGTGTGTGTATATATATAAGAAAACATACATATATATATATGGTTTCGTAGATTTTCACAGGTGCAGGTATACAAGTCTTGGTGTATTCGGGTCTTTTCCCGTGTAAGGTTGAGGGTATCTTGGCGACGTTTCGATGAGGTCACA